>CAMXCT020002124.1:290456-567956 GCA_947184155.2 Cladocopium goreaui | reverse complement strand
AAGGATCTGGGAGCTTTGGCACTTGGCGCTCCTTTCAACCCCACCCTGGGCGGCGCAGCCGAAGCTACCGCTGGTGCCGCCGCCGCCCGCAGATTCCCGAGCTCCTCCGGGGCGAGGCGAATCAGGCCGCTGCTGGCTACGTGGTGCGCGCGCATCAGCGCCAGGGCCATGACAATGGCCAGCAGCAACGTGAAGCACATGGCGGAGATGGCGACTCCTAGGGAGACAGCCACCTGCCAAGGGTGAGACACAAAAAATGTGGCACAAAAAAATTGCACCACGCTGCCCAGGAAGTGGAAGGAGTTGATACCCACTTTGTATGGGATCACCAACTCCAAGTCGTGTGAACTAGCTCTGCACACAGCCCACAGGGAAGCTCCAGGCAAATAGTGGAGAGGTGATGGATTCTGGTCAGTATCAAGTTCAGGCGGTAGAGCTGACTGCTGCTGTCTGGAACCAAGTCGATGCTGTACACCTTTGTATCGATGGAGTGTCCAGCTATTTCCACTTCGTCTCTTCAGAACCTGTGTTGCCAGGATTCTGGCCAGAGCAGGAAGCGCGCCAAAACCCAGAAACGCTGCACCATGTATAGCAGCTTCAAAGAAAAGCACTGAAGCCTGCACGACGCCCAAAACATCCCAGTAAGGCGCTTCCCTCTCAAAGCGGCCGTGCAGGATGTCAAGCAAAAGGCCGACACCTGAAACATGGCAAGCCAGGGGCCCTCCAAAAAACCATGGGTTCCCAGTGTCTCGAAAATGGCCACTTGATCCATAAATCCATGAAACTCGAAAAACACATGAACCAATTCAAAAAACCAAGCCCTAGCCTAGGGAGAGGTCCACCACTAGTAGAAGCTCCCAAATCAACCAGAAGGTGTGGGGCAAATCCAGGGACTCCAAAACCAAGGCGTTCTTTCCCCTGGCGCAGCAATGGATCGCGAAGCCCAGTGCCAGGCAGCCCATCAGTGTGGTGGGCACCCAGAGCCAGTCCCAAGGTGCGACTCCGTGGGGAATTTTGATGACGGGTGGACGGGTGGTTGACAGCACCTGGCAACTTGGTCAACGGACAGTGAAACATCGAGAGTTTCCCAAGGGTTCTTGAATGCTAAAAAAACACATTCAAACATACGCAAACCAAACGGTAAATCCAAAAATCGTCAATTTCACGACAAAGTTTTTGTATTGGATACACTCAAGCTGCTTCACATCTAAAAATGATAGGCTCTTTTAAAATACCCACCTCAGAAGTCTCGATCATGTTCGCATAATCTACGTATATCTACGTTCACCACCAAATCCCATATTACATATAGTATAATCAAATATAGTTCCTCCCAAATGTTCCAACGTATACAGATCCCACGGAAACCTTGAAGATCTTCACCAAATTAAAATCTATATTACCCTCTGAAAACTGCTCCTTGCCACAAATCACCACAAAATCATTCAGGGCGTAGCAATCATGTTTTGCTTATCTTCCCATATCTTCATGAAGAATATCATCCTCCAAAGTTGGTTACTAGATACCCTCTGGTAAACTAACATACAGTAGCTCTGGAAAATCGCCATCCTGAATAGGTAAATATCAACTATACATGGGCCATGTTCAATAGCTATGTTAGTCATAACCAGAGGGTACAAAAAACCATTCACCAGGCTTCACCCGAGGATGACCGAGGGATATGCAATGCCATCTCACACAAATTTCACCAACTGGGTAAACCCGTCATCTTCCCTTGAAATGAAATCACCATTTTTTTGCAGCAGAAAGCAACAAATCTTTGTTTTCACTGCAAAATTGAGTTATTTCAATTTATTTCATACTTCATCACCACAAACGATAGGATAGATTTCATCTAGTCAGTTCAACCAACTTTGCGACTTAGCTCATTGGGGCAACATTATTTTTTAAAAATCTCAATTTCGCCAATCATCAAAAACCATCTGGCTGAATCATGATAATTCACCAACCTGAAAATAACTGAAAAGTTCGGCCATTTGGGGATGCTTCCCCCGATCCAAATCATCATGTGAGGTCATAATGACTCATCCCAAAAAATTGCCCAACATTTTCACAACAAATTACCCACATGTAGGTCAAATATCCTCAAAATTTACCATTCATTACATCGAGATGGGAATCATCGAACTCTCCAGATTCCTCGGCAATCCTCGGCACATAGTAGGGTTCCGACAGATCCAGTGGTGCCCGCGTGGGCGTCATCGTGATGGGCGGCAGTGCTGGATCCAACGTCCGCACCAGCAGTGTGGCCAGCCGCTCGCTGCGGTGCCCATCGTTGGCTTCCGCTCGGCAGAGCCTGACCCGTGGGTGAAACACGCTGGAAAGTGGAAGGTTTAGGGATTGGAATCATTGTTTTTTTTCATTTAATGTCGAGACATAAATGGAAATTGTCATTGATATTTTACACATGTAAATGGGAATGTTGGCATATGGTCATGACTATTTTATCATGTTTTGCATGGATTTTCTGGAAAATGGAACGTCTCATATAGATGGAATTGTGTGAATCAAGACCATGGACACTTCTATTTTAGCCACGAACAATTGGTACTTTACACAAAATAGAAACTGTACCATGTACCCATAACAATTTGCATTTTACCCCAGAAAAGAAACAACGAAAGTAAATGCGTATTTGAACCATAAAAGGCATGGTAGTTATATTGTGTAGCAGGATTCCGGATCACGGTATATAAATCATTTGGAAGCCAGTGATCAACTTTTGAGGTGACTAGGCCCGCTGATTGAAAAATATGAAAATCTGAGTCAGAGACGCTTCGGCAGCCCAAACCCTTTATTTTGCCAAAAAAAATGGTGGATACCCCCGAAGTTGCAATTTGTTCAAGAAAAATGATGATGAACCAATGAACCATGAGTTTTTTCGGCATCCTATCTTAACGTTCTTGGTCTCAATCTTCAAGTTCAGTAAGACTAGATCACCTGATCACTCAAATCTTCAAGCTCTAAGCTTCGCACAGAGTGTACGTGGTGGATGCTTCAAGATTTCCCATCGACAGAGTACAGCCCTGATTGGTGCATGAAGCAGAAGTACTGGGAGCACTGGTGGCCCCTGCTGCTGTCACATTGCCTCAGCGTCAGCGTCTCACCGAAGAGGAAGAATCAACACTTGGCAAGTTTTCTGCAAAATTTCCCGAAATGTGCCCACCGTAAACAAAAAATCAACGAGTGGAAAATTATACTCTCCAAGATAGTTTTTTCCCTTTTCCATTCCAGTGTTCTATGAATTCTCTTGAGTTAGAGCAACCAAAAAAACATGGAGAACAGGTTCCATGAACACAAGTGTACCTTTGAATCGGATTTGACCCCAAAATCATGAACATCTTCTGCATCGGCACAGCGTATACGGGCATCGGCTTCCACCACCGCCAAGATCTGAGCCTCAAAAAGTGCAAATATCCCAAGAAACATCACATCTTATGAGGAGTTTAACCAACAAAACATTTAGATTTGGCAGGATTTTATGGGATGATGTAATGGCAATTTATGGGATTTATATAGATTTATTGGGATGTACCAGCAGCAGTATGATATTTGGGTGTGTCTGTAAAATTATGTAACGGGTTAGTGCACCCTTCAAGTCGACATGTTAAGACAGAAAATTATGATAAACCACTGGGTAGAAATGAGACAAACCAGTATCTAGCAATCTAGCCTGGCAATATGAAAAAAACACGACTGAATAAATACATATTATTAAATATATACAGTATATACAGGACCTTCAAAAACACTTTTTAAAAAAATAAGTTGCAGTCAAAAAATAAAAAAATCGAGAAAAAAAAATGTTCCATGTTGGATTTTCACAAATTTGTCCAAAGCGTGTAGACCTGTATCAAATTTCTGCTTCAACACATGTAGAAACTTCATACTGACAATTTCCGAAATCTGTCAGAGGGAATACACCATCGAAACCCAAGCAACCGTTATCAAACACTATGCATGCGTTCTCCACCAGCCGCAGCTACCTCCTAAGCTGCGAACTTTCCCTTTAACGAGACTGGAGGTAGTCAAAAAGTCACTATTTATATATGCACAGCATGTCAAAAGTCAGTCTTTCAGATGTGAACCCAGCAGACTGACAATAGCTCCGATAATCCGCATTGTTTTTGTTGGGGTCTGGATCCGGCAAGTGTCGGTTCGATCTTGCAAAACGACAAGCGGAGCCTAAAAACTCGACGTCGTAGCCGTCAATTTCCCAGAGGCGAAAAGACCATATTTTGAGTACGAGTTATAGTACTGTATTGTTTGATTATGATTGATTATGGTTTTTATACGGTTGAAATATGTGTTCCCAGAAACCTGTTTTTTTCCATTAGGGATAAATAAGGGTTTAGTACGGCTTAATCTCGCCGAAAATATGGTTGGTTGTGATTTTTTGGGTGCGGACCCTAAAATTCTCATTCAAAATGACTACAAAACGCGATTTTTGATGGAAGTTTCATGCTTTTGCTCATTTTTCTTCGATAATTTTGCTTGAATTTGCACGATTTTGGCTATCCAGAATCAGCTTTTTTCCAATGAAAAACATACGACCATGTTTCAAATTTCTGCCAAGGGGTGGTTCTTGTGATTCTTCAAGTCCTCCAAGGCCAGCGGGGTATCAATAAAGGGCTTTGATTCGTCTAAGGGGACGTATCATGAGATGTCATGACACCAAGTGTGAGAAAAAGTAGTTGTTGTTTTTTTTTTTTACATAGTAAAGAAAAAAGACCATATTGTTTGAGAAAAAAATGTCTTTCTGATAACTAATAAAACGTGTTTTTGGAAAATACCCAAAAATTTGTGGGTTCTTGATACCCTATATTTATTATCTATTTATTTATATATGTATCTATTTATTGCTTTATCTATCATATTTATTTATTTTTCTATTAATCCATCTATTTATATTTATTTATTTATCTATTTACTATTTATATTTGTATTTGTTTATTTATAATTATTTAAAAATAATTAATATGTATTTATATCTATTTTGTTTATTTATATTTATTTATGTGGCCAACAATTGACACATTTCGCATTGCCACTTGTGTCTTTTCCAGGGAGTGGTTCCACGATAGGAAGCTCCAAAATGAGGAAGAAATTGACAAAATCCAAGTCCAAAATCTTGGTGTATGCGATGTATCAAAACCATGCCGCCCCCTTCACCTCAGTATAGTTGGTGCTTATGGATGTTCATCCACAGTTGAAGATGGTATTTCACATGACTTTTCCATCTTCTTGACTACTCCTATCCCAGTCATAGTCAACACCCCAGTTGCATGGTCCCAAATATCTGTAGTACATCCCCTAAACCATGATGTCTTGGGTCTGTTTGATGGAAGGGATTGATTATATGAATTACAAGTTGATTTGGTATTTAGTTCTACACCCTTAAACATGAATAAACCATGATATCCCCATAAATATGGGATATCCCCATAACATGAACATGAACCCATAAATATGGGATATCCCATTAAGTAACCATTTTTCCATGGCTTCCCCTGTCCCCCAGGTCCCCTGACACTGTTGGAGCCCACGGACTCCACACGGAGAGGCAGCATGGTCTCATCTCCTTCCCAACGCAACGCCGCAACGACCAAGGTTGGTACCCGACGTCGTTGATCAAACATCCATTGATGGATGCCTGGATGCCTGTTTTCCGAGTTCATAAAGATCCAATAATTGAAGTTGTTGATAGTTGTTTGCCTGTTTTTCTTGGGACTTCATAGATGTTGAGTATTTGTTTCCCTGTGTTTTTGTTTTTCCCATGAAACATGGTGACATGGTGGTGTTTCAATAGTTATACAATATGATCCCCGCATCAACCGCAAAAAGGTCCGGTCATTCCACTTATGACATCGCCAACGAACATGGCCAGCAAAATCACATGATCCATGAAAGCTTTCCACGAACATGGCCCCAGCAAAAACTAACATGGCCCGTAACATATCATTGAAATGGAATTAGGTGCAGATATATTGTATTATAGTACTATATTTTTATGATACTTATCATAACACCAATAATGTCAATATACAAATACAGTCATATGAACATATTTAATATCCTGGGAAAATGATATTGTATAATTCACTAACCAGAAATAAGGCCAAAAAAGGATCATTCCCCTTATTAATCATAATTCCAGTGAGGTCACGACGTGAGGTCACAGTGAATTCACCCGTGTTTTCGTCCAACGATCTGAGCTCCCAACCAAAGCGTCCGGTGCTCTGTTCCCACACGCAATTGGCTTCGTAGGCAAAGTAGGGACCGTTGCAGTCACAACCTGGAAGGATATGGAGCTTTTATGGCTGTGTCAGTGTCTTAATGGCATATACCTCCAAAGGGCCACTTTAGAGATAGTGGCAACTTTGGCTATACCGTTATGCAACATTGCATTGCAATGCCTTTTTCTGTGGGAAAAGACAGGGGGTCGAGAAATCATATACGTAAGGAACTGCCCATGGCTCATACATGCTCAAGCTGGGATTGCATGGATTTAGATGCAAACATATGCAAACATCACCAATTTCGAATGTTGTTCCTTTCTTGGACTTCCAGCAAACCAGTTCAAAACAAGGCCAAGAATTCAATGACTAACCATGGCCATCCGTGCCGTGCCGCTCCCCATGTCACTGGCACCACTGGCACCTGTGAGACCTGCGGTTCTGTTGGGAAGCTTTACTCCGTAGCGTCCATAGCTGTCGCCACAGTAGCATTTCCCGCGCATCCTGCAGACCATGTTGGACACCGAATCCTGACCCCATGTCCTCCAATCAAAATAACTGAAGCATGAACAACTCCAAGACTAAAATCAAGCTTTCTCGAGGGTGTTTATGAATAGGGGGAACGGATTTACATCCTTCTCTCATCTTTGAGGATGATTTCAGCGCTAAGGCAGTCGCTGAATGCCAAAGTATTGAGATCCAAAGCAAGCATCTGCCTCAGTCGCAATCCACACTGTCAGTTTTTCACTAAGTCTTGAAGCCAACTTTGAACCTCAGAAGTATCGATTCAAATGCATTCAATATGAATTCAAATGCTTAAAGTGCCAGTTTGATTTGTTTTAAACAAACAGTGAAACACACTGAGTCGAGTGCGCAGGACACCTGCCAGGCTTTCAATGCTGTGAAGGAATCTGCTCAGCTGAAAAAAAAACTGCCGTGGCCTGTGTCTGCACACCTTGATACTCCGGCAAATCCTCGGGAGCATCACTGCGCAGCTTGTGGCGTCAACACTCAACACATTGATTGCGGATAGCAAGGTGAGACATGCGAGTGCAAATGCTGCGGAATGCCATGCTGATGACGCTGTCATCGCACGGGCCAAGGAGAGTTTGTTGGTTACACTATTTATAATATCCCTGGATGTCCAATGTGGATGTAGGCATTTCATTCATGTCAAAGTTTAACTACGCATTTCATGAATGTATATGAATGTCGATGTTTATCCTTGAGAGACATGGTGCAGTATGTTTTGTTTTGTTTACTGCTGCTGGGTCTTGATTTCGGATATGTTTCAATAGTCAAACTCATGCGATATCACTTAGAAATACTTTGAATATTTTTGAATCACATTCTATACGGATATTCCAAAAGGGTTTCGGGGTGTTTTCACTGATCGGTGAGTATGTTTGTGAGTTTTTGATCTAGATCCCCTCCAACTCAAGCTTGGAAACAAAGGACACCTTCGGAGAGGTGTCAGAAGAAAGTTAAGTCATGGAATTTGGGTGCGGTTGGCATCAGGATCACCAGACTGGTTAAAAATCAAAAAACAACTCAATATTATATATAATGTATATATAAATATATATATATGTATATAATATTATATAACTGGTTGGTCGTTTTAACCATTTTGAAAAATATTAATCTATCCCGTATATTATGGAAAATAAAAGTCATGTTCCAAACCACCAACCAGATTTATTGATTTTTCCACACCTGCCAGGTGAAGGTTGTTAGATTTTATCACAGTTGTTCTCCTCCTCCGGCTCCTCCTCCTCCTCATCCTCCACCTCCTTCTCCTCCTCCTCCCTCTCCTCCAGCTTCTCCTCCACCACCTTTGCATCCACTCCCATGTTCACTTCCGCCTTGCCAACTCTTCGCCAAGCTCTTCGCCAACTTCCGCACGCAGTGGGCACTGCTGGACCTCAACTGCAAGGGTCTGAGCGCACTGGGCACCGCTGGACCTCAACCTGGGACCTTCCGAGCTCAGTGAGCACCGCTGGACCTCGACCTGGGACCGTCCTGGGACCCTCCGAGCTCAGTGAGCACCGCTGGGCCTCAACCTGGGACCCTCCGAGCTCAGCGAGCACCGCTGGACCTCAACGGCCAGATAGAATGCCAGAACATATGCCAGATAGAACGCCAGATAGAATGTCAGAAAGAATGGCAGAAGATATGCCAGAACATATTGGAGAAGATATGCCAGGTAGAATGCCAGAAGATATGCCAGATAGAATGCCAGAAGGTATGCCAGATAAAGTGCCAGAATGTTTGCCAGATAGAATGCCAGAAGATATGCCAGATAGAATGCCAGAAGGTATGCCAGATAGAATGTCAGATAGACTGCCAGAAGGTATGCCAGAAGATCTGCCAGATAGAGTGCCAGAAGATTTGCCAGTAACAAAACGTATAGATGCCATGGTGGGGACAACTCGAAGTAAAGTGATTTATTTAAATCCGGCAGTTCCCCCTCCATTTTGATCCCTCTCCACCGCTCTCGGGATCCAGGCCCGTGCGGAAAATGAATCTGCATAGCAACCCATCCTCGGTGACGTGAACTTTAAAAGGCCGTCCCACGGTGGATCAATGGTGATTTCATGGTGATTTAACCAGCAAATGGTGATTTAACCAGCAAAAAATATGATGTGACCAGCAAATGGTGATTTAACCGGCAAATGGTGATTTAACCAGCAAACAAATATGATTTGACCAGCAAATGGTGATTTGACACAGCAAAAAAATGTGATTTGACCAGCAAATGGTGATTTAACCAGAAAAAAATGTGATTTGACCAGAAAAAAATGTGATTTGACCAGCAAATGGTGATTTGACCAGCAAATGGTGATTTGACCAGAAAAAAGATTGTGATTTGACCAGCAAATGGTTATTTGACCAGCAAGAAGAACGTCCTGTACAGTCCATCAGCCATAGGACCGTCCCAGAAAGGGCTGGTTTTCTGGCATTCAAGGGCTCCAACTTTGACCCATACATTGTACGAGTATATATGTACTATATATACATATATAGAGGACGGTCAGTGCCCCATTTGGTCACATGTCCAGACGTTTTTGCTATACCTATGTGTTTCGAATTCCCAATCCATGATGGTGTCAATATACCCATTACATGGTCATAGGGGTTAAGTTAATATAATATACCCTTAAGAAAAAAAACTGATCCTTTGATAACCACTACTACTACTACTACTACTACTAGTACTACTACTACTACTACTACTACTACTACTACTACTACTACTCCATGAATCCCCTTAGACGGTCAAATCATGTCAAATCCAAATTCCAGTATGTTCCCATTCATACATGAATACATGTACCCTCTGGTAAATAAACATAGACCCTGATATCACCAATCTTAAGAGGAAACTAATCTTTCAACCCCTATCTGCCAGGGTCTATGTTAATTTACTGGAGGGTAACATATTTGTAAGATCATATCCAATGAGATCACCTTGGCGACCCCCGATGAACCGCTGGGATTGCCCCACAACAGCGGCACGGGGCGTAGCACCGCACGACGCCCGGTGCCAAAGGTTAAAGTCCCGCCGACCACTTTGCAGCGCACCTGGCAGTTTCTTTCGCAGTGAAAAGGTGTGAAACGGTGTAAGAAACCTTCATCTGCCTCAACCTCCAGTAATCAAACATTTCATGTGATTTCAGCCCGATTTGACCATAAAAAATGGGACTAGACTATAACCAACAAAAATGGTGGTATAATGGGGATACGATGTCACAACTGCCCTCCAGCAATCAAACACGGTTAGCTGGGAAATCCCTGAACGAAATGGAGGCTTCAATGGGAAAATCATGGAACTACATAGTGATTTGTTCATTGCCTTGTTTGATTACCGATGAGTTCCGAATGATTGAATGGGAAAAATGGTGTTTAGTTAATTCGTTGACATTAAATGGTCGTGTCAACGAAATCAGTTTCACCCTTCACCAGTGGGATTGAAGGGAAAATGTCCTCAGTAAAAATGTCCCAGTTTTGAATTGTGAAACAATGGACCCTGGGCATCGTCTATTGATCCTAATCAATAGAAACCATAGGTTTTCTATTTGATTTTTTTTTAATCAATAGCTATTGATTTTTTCAATAGAGTGTGTTAAGCAGCTGTTATTGATTTACATGTGCATGGTTCCAGTTGATTTCACTATTGATTTCACTATTGATTTCACTATTGATTCCACCGGCTACTTTTGGCCCAAGTTTTGCAGTTTTTTCATGTCTGACCTCTTGACAAAAGGGGATCGCCAAGGAAAACCTCTTGGCAAAAGGGGCTGTTATGTCTGGCAAAGGGGGAGCTAGACACACTAGCAAACCCCAGGTGGATTCAGGGTTGCTGTTTCGATGTCTGATTCAGCACAAGGACCTGGTTTGCAACTTGGGACCTTATGAGGCCATATCCAAAACACAAGCAGCTAATCCAAAGGGGCTGCTGAAGAACATACCCTTGATAAAAGGGTTGGTGCAATTGGAAAGCACAGGAGAAATCCATGCCAGTTGCATAAGGAATGCAGTATTCCAAATGGTTTTGGAAGACCCAAAATGCAATGATTCCAAATGGAGTGGAGGGGTGTGGACAAACATGAGAGCAGAGAGAATTGGGACCTTACTCTTCCATATCAGAAGGCTCAAGCTGGGGGATGGCCTAAGAAATTGTGCAAGCAAGTTAACTGCTATGGAGCTTTTGTCCATCCAAGAGGTTCTTGAACTCATGGACAGAAAGCTTGAAGTTGAGGAGCCTGCCTTACCCCTTGTCAAAAGGGAAAAGCAAAGAGAAGACTCACCCCTTGCTGAAAGGGATGCAGAGGCCAGTGGCAAACCTGCCAAGAAACTGAAAAAAGAAATTTCTGATGTTTCCCTTGATTCCATGGGTATGCCTAAATGTTTTGGAACACCTTCAGAAAAGGCAAGTCCCAGCCCCTTGGCAAAAGGGGTCAGCAGCCCCCAGGCTGAAGAAGAACCTTCCAGTAGCTCCTTGGCCAAAAAAATGCCTGAAAGAAATTCCTTGCCAAAAGGAAATACTTTGGCCAAAGAAATTGCAGAGCCTTCCTTTCTAAGGAGGAGGGAAGGCAGACTGGCAGCAGCAGCAGCCAGCAGTGCAGGAGAGAAAGCCAATCTGAAAAGTAAATTGGGCATGGTTGCAAAGATGAAAAGGCCAGCTGCTAAGCTTGCCAAAAAAGCAAGTGCCAAAAAAAAACCCTTGAAAAAAGGGCCAGTGACCACCCATGCAGGTGCTTCACCTGCAGCCTTCCCAAGAAAAGTCTGGACCAAACTCCAGGTCACCAAATCCCAGAAAGAACCATGGAGAGCATATATCTGTGGGACCACAGCTGATGATGGCAAGCCCCCCCTCCACTTGATTGTGGAGACCAGGCACAAAAACCATGTACAGTATTTAGAAATTTTGCAGCACATCAAAGACAGGCTGGAGCAGGATCACTTGACAAAAGATGAAGCAGTGCAGCTGAGAAAGGAATGCTATGACACCTGGTGAATATCTCTTGGCAAAAGGGATTGCAAATAGTTTCATGCTACATATGACCTCTTGACAAAAGGGGCTGCTTTTCAGTAAAAGAATTGCACAGATTCACCAGACCTCTTGACAAAAGGGGCTGCATTTTTCCCAAGGGTTGCCCAAACCTCTTGGCAAAAGGGGCTGCACAAAGTTTCACCATACCTCTTGACAAAAGGGGTTAGCCCAAAATCTCTTGGCAAAAGGGATGAACATGACAGCTTAGGTGTGTGTCAAAAAGTGCACTGTTGGCATGGGAAGGGTGGGCAGGTGTGTTGACCCTTAAAGTTTTTTTTGTTGACCCCTAAAGGATTAATGTTTTCAAGGGGGGTAGGTGTTGACATGTTTTGGGGTGGGTGTTTGGTAATGGTAGATACCACATGTCACACACACACACACATGTGCACATGTCACACCTCACCTCCCTGTGTTCATGGGTTGCACATGTGAATGTGTCATGCATGATTGCAGCTTTTGGCACAAATTTTGACTGAAAGGAGACCATTTGCAGGTCTCAATTCCTTGCCCAAAGGAATTTGTGCCTTTGACACTTGGAACTCTTGCCAAAAGGGTCCCATCTGATACAAGTCCTGCTGTTGGATCCCTTGCCAAAAGGGACCCTTTCACCAAACCCAAAGCCTAGGGGTGTTGAGGAAACACCCCTTGTCCAAAGGGGATGGCAGATTGGGATAAATGGGATGGCCAATCCTGGTACAGGAATAACAAGAACAGGCCATCAGGAGTTGGCACAGTGAGCCATGCCAGGAGGGAGAAGATGAGACAGAAGGCCCTGGCCAGAGAAGCAGCTGAAGCCCTTGCCAAAAGGGATCAAAACCAAGCTGCGGCAGATGCAGCAGCACCAGCTGCAGCAGATGCAGCAGCACCAGCTGCAACAAATGCAGCAGCACCAGCTGCAACACCAAGCACCACAGAAAGCTCCACCAGCAGCAGCAGCAGCAGCTCCAGCATGCATGTGGATGCCAAGAGGGCAAAAACAGAGCCTGAGCAATCTCTTGACAAAAGGGATGAGAAAAAAGATGAGAAAAAATATGAGAAAAAAGAGGGAGAAAAAGATGAAAAAAATGTGAAAAAAGAAGATGAATCTCTTGACAAAAGGGATGAGAAGAAAAAGGATCCATCTCTTGGCAAAAGGGGTGTGGCAGATGAGCCACAAGGGTCTGGTGGGGCAAGTTCCTGGAGAACTCCACCAGCCCCACCCCCACCAAAGCCAAGACCCCTTGTCAAAAGGGGAGAGACCATGGACCCAGTGCCAGAACCAGAGCCTGAAGGCACCTGGATCCTGAAGCAGAACAGGAACACCAGAGTAGCTGTGGACTGGCACAATGTGATGGAGGTCAATGATGTGGTCAGCCTCAAGTCCATAGCAGCTGTGCAAGGCTTGCTGGACAATGGCTACCAGGTGTTCATGGTGTGCTTCTGTGGCCCCCACAGACAACATCAGGTGCACCAGAAGGTGAGGAAGTTGCCCCTGGAGTTCACTAGTGTAAAGTACACTAGAGCCAGAACTGGGGCAACAGGAAAAGCAGAATGGTGCCACAAAAATGGCATAGGTCATCTATTTGATGACAATGTTAGCATTTGCAGGGAAGCCTTGTCAAAAGGCATCACAGTCTGGCCCATCAGAACTCGCCATGAGGAGCACAGATGGGTGGACAAGGCCTGGGACTCACTGCACTCTGCAGTGAGCACCTTCCTCATTGATGAGGCCATGAACAGCTAAATCCTTGCCAAAAGGATTTGAAACCTGCAAAGCCCTACTGCCAAAACTCCTTGCCAAAAGGATTTGAAACCTGCAAAGCACCAGCAGCCAACCACCTGCCAAATTCCTTGCCCAAAGGAATCAATGCCACCTGGTAGCTCTATCTCTTGCCAAAAGGGATTGTACAGTTTCAACAGTTGAGCCCATCAGCACAGGGGCTCACTGTTGTTTTTTTTTTTTCCTTTGTGCCATGCCACATGTGGATGTTTTGAAAACAATGTCATGAAACAATTCTATACTTAATGGCATGTTTTAACATCAGCAATCATCAAATCACTTCATCATATGTTTGTTTTTGCAGTTGTCAATGGTGTGGCATGGCTCAAAGTGTTTTTTAAAGCAGGCATGAACCTCTTGACAAAAGGGGCACTGCCATGCCAGCTGAACTTCAAACCTCTTGCCAAAAGGGGTCAGAGCAGACCATGAGGTCTTGAAAAACATAATAGCTGTGGGCATGGGATTGGGTCAAGGCAGGTTGAATGGTTTACCCCCCAATGTCTTGTGGGAAGTTTCTGGCATTTGGTTTGTTTTTTTTGGTTTATATATATATGTGTGTTGAAATCCCTTTGGGCAAGGGTTCAACTCAATCCTTCTGGTGAAAGATTTGGGGGATGTAGGTTGTTTTCTGAGGTGGGTCCATGGAACAAATATGGAAACCCTTGCCAAAAGGGATTCACATCAATAAGGGCCAACATTGAAATGAACATGTATTCAATACTCTTAAATAGTACAATTTATTTCTTGGGTTTGAAAACAATTGAAAAATCCTTGCCAAAAGGATTCTGTGTGTTGGTTCCACATGGTTTTCAACAGTAAATGTTCATTGTTTTATCCATTATGAGTGTGGTTTCACTTAATTTCATCCACAATTGTTCCTTTTGTCAAGGAATACCATGTCAACCACAACCTGAAACAAAAAAATACCTGACAGAAACAAAAAAAATCAAAACAAAATGAGTTTGATCAAATTCAATTTTTTCTGAAAAAATGATCATGAGTGTTGACATGTTTTTTTTGGCATGAAATGTGTTGGTTTTCCATTTGAAATTGTTTTTCATGGTTGTTATTTGTTTTTGTTTCTACCCAGGACATGGTTCCAATGTTGGGTGTGTAGTGTGGTTCCAATGGGGTCCAATGTGTTTGGGTTGACAGCACTTGGTATCTGCAGGCTTTTGGCCCAAAAGGATAATGCCTCCAAAGGCAATGAAAAAGAATCCCTTGCCCAAAGGGAAAGCAAATGTAATGAAGGTGATGAAATCAATGAAAGCCAAACCCTTGCCAAAAGGGTCCAAAAATATGACAGGAAAAGGAACAGGGTCCAGCACAGACAAGAAACCTCTTGCCAAAAGGGGTCAAAGGACTATGAAGCTGAAAAGAGCCAACCTAGCCAAACTGGGGAAGCTCACTTTGGCTGAAAAGGTTCAGAAAGCATCTGAGAATGCAGAGAACCCTGATGAGGCAGCTGCAAACCTAAGAGATATGATGAACAAAAGTGACCACAGCAAAGCATGGTCAAAGCACAACATACATATGAAAAGCAAGACTGCCAAAGAAAAGAAAGACTTTGACAAAAAGTCCAAAGGAGAGAAGGGGCAGGAAGTGGCACTGTACCTTGTGAGGACAAATGTTCCAAGGTTTATGCACTGGAAGGAGTCACTGTCCCATGTGCAAACCCTTGCCAAAAGGGAACAATGGAAAAGTGAAGTGGAACTGGTTGCCCAGTTTGGGAAGGATGAGTTTGATGCCCATGTTGCCAGTGGTCGCATAGAATGGAGAGAAGATCCCTTCACCTGGGGGGTCTTCAACTATAGGGACAAAGGAGATCTGGTCAAGGAGACCAGAGTGCTGAGAGGAAAGGAGTGGAGCAGAGGACAGGAATATGAAGCAGAGGAACAGGATGATGAGGAGTTTGACTACCTCATGGATCTTGACCCCACCACCCAGCTGCAAAGGGCACAAGCCTGGGGCAAAGGGAACAAGTCCTTGACAAAAGGACATGGCAAAAGCAGTGGGTCCAAAGGCCCAGGAAAGACCTTGTCAAAAGGTAAAGGAAAAGGCAGGGCACAGCTGGCCATAGAGGACAAGCAGGGGGAGGATGATGATGAAGAAGAAGAAAAACCTGAGGAAGAGCAATGGAAAGCCTTGCTCTCAAAGGCCAAAAGGGCAAAGGACCAAGCAGCTGCTTTGAAAGCAGACTGCAATGATGCACTGGAGGAAGCTGAGAAGGCAAAGAGGATCACCAAGCAGGGCAAGAAGGACACAGAGGAGATCTTGCAGAAGCTTCAGTGCCAGGAGAAGGTCTTGAAGCAGATCTTGGCCAAGGGGGAACCAGTCCATGAGCCTCAAGAAAGCCAAGGATTGCCTGATTGCAACTGGATCAGCTCTCAAGGCAGTCAAAGATGAGGCAAAAGAATTGAGGCAGCTGGCACACAAAGCTGCCAGCAGAGCATCAAAGAAATAGCTCTTGATAAAAGGGCACTCTGCAGACCTCTTGGCCAAAGGGGAGATTTTGCCTGGAGCTCTTGACAAAAGGGCACAATCCATACCTGTCGCCAAAAGGGAAGATATAGCCTGAAGCTCTTGGCAAAAGGGCACATGGAGAGAAAATCCTTGCTGAAAGGATTTGTACAGTTTTGCAAGCTGTGGAAATCCTTGCCAAAAGGATGAGACAGCAAAGACACAGCACAAAGCTTGTGTGGTGAAAAAGGGCAGCTGCTTCTGGGTGGGTGGTGGTGCAGTTAATCCCTTTCAGTGTTTGGTTTAGTTTGTCAGTTGAACACAGCAGTATAAGGGGTTACCACTGTACAAGTTTTTTTGGTGTTTTCTTTCAAGCTAAGTGCATGCTCACACCTGCAGCCATTTGGCTTATCAGCTTGTCAAAAGGTTAAGCCTTTATTCCTTGTCCAAAGGATACGCCTTTACTTCTTTTCACATGGTTGTGCCAGTACTCCTTGTCAAAAGGTGTTGCTTTTCAGACTCAGTTTATATAACCTCTTGTCCAAAGGGTGGTGCCTGACCTCTTGGCAAAAGAGATTGCAGAATGGCTTCTGGAAGCAGGTGTAAGAGGCAGAGAGGTTGGGAATTGGAAGTAGCAAAGTCCACTCCTTGTCAAAAGGATGAAGAGCAGAATGAGGAAGGAAGCAACCCTTTGTGCCAGAGGCTTTTGCAGCTCTGGAGACAAGGAAGGCTTTCAGCAACCCAGGTGGCTGAGCTGGCCCATTTGGCTATGCTATCAGGCTGCCAACATAAAGACCTGTTAGACTTAGCCAAATGTGGCAGCTTTGGAAGCAATGTCGGTAATTGCCACAGGGACATGACCACCTTGTGCTGCAAGAACATGAGGCTGCCTGAACGAAAAAATGTCAATGTGCCTATGTTTGATTTGAAAACACAGAAGGAAATCACTGGAGAAGCTGCTGTCCTCCTTCCACACCTACTCTTTTCCAACCTCCATGAAAACTATCCTGAAGAATTTGACAGGTTGTTTTGCCCCCATGATTCCTCTGCTTTTTGGCATGGTGTGGAAGGAGCCAAAGACCCAAGGCTTGTTGAACCACTTGCCAAAAGTGGCAAAGTATTGTCCCCTTCCAAGACCATTCCCATCTACACCCATGGTGATGGCTGTGAATTCCATTCAAGAGACAGCCTGATGACTTGGTCATGGGGATGTCTCTTGTGCAAGGACAAAGCTTTGCAATCACACCTTCTTATTTGTGCAATGCCCAAATCATGCAGTTTGCCAACAACTTGGCAGAACATTGACATGTGGCTGGCATGGAGCCTGACTGCCTTGACAAAAGGCATCCATCCCACAAAAGACCCTTGGAACAACCCCTTGCCAGAAGGGGTGCTGAAAGACATGGCAGGCAAACCCTTGACAAAAGGGAACCACAGATGTGCAGTTTGGGCGATTCAAGGGGACCAAGAATTCTATTCAAATGTTTTGAAGTTGGGGCATTGGTCTTCCAAACACCCATGCCATGAATGTGATTGCCAGAAGGCAACCTTTAAGAAAACACCATGTCCACTTGGCAAAAGCTGGAAAATAATCAAGCAGGAAGAGCAGCAATTTGAATACATCAGCCCACAGCAGGCACTCCTTGCCAAAAGGAGCAACCATCCATTATTTACCATCCCAGGGGTCAGCACATCTCTTGTGAGAGGTGATGCCTTGCACATATTGTATTCCAGAGGTGTTGGGGCACACCTTGCAGGGTCTCTTTTGCATTATATTTGCTACTTTGATTGGCCAAAGAGACAGGCAGTCAATCCAAGTAAAAGACTGCAGCTCATCTTTGAGAAAATCAAAGAACAGTACACACTGATGCAGGTCAGTTCAAGGCTCAACAACTTAAGGTTGTCTATGATCACTGAGCCAGACAAGCCTCACAAGGGCTACCCTGTCCTAGAAGCAAAAGCAGCTGAAGTGAAACACTTCTTGCCTTGCTTGCAAAGGATCTTGGCTGATGTTCTTGATGACGATGATGCAGTCCATGTACAAATGATGGATTGCTTGACAGCCTTCAATGAGCTGGTTGCCTTATTTGATAGCATTGGTGCATTTCCCACCCCTGGGGAATTTGATAGGGCTGAAAACCTTGCCAAAAGGTTCTTTGACCAGTATTCAGACTTACACGATTGGGCCTTGACAAAAGGCAGGAAGCTCTTCAACAAAACATTCAAGACTCACACAATGCACCATATGATCAGAAATTCAAAATATCTGAACTTTAGACTTCACCAAAACTATAGAGCAGAGGATTTTGTGGGACAAATATCAGTGATAGGCCATAGCATCAGCTTTGGTAACAAAGCCACAAGGGTTTGTCAAAAACTCAGCCAGAAGTATTTGGTACTTTTGCACCTTCAGCTTTGCAAGCCAGGGTTTGGCCATGCAGCAGAAGATGATTGTGACCCTTGACAAAAGGGATGAGTTCAATACCCTTTGACAAAAAGGGTTGCCCACAAAAACCCTTTGACAAAAAGGGTGGCCTTCAGTACCCTTTGCCAAAAAGGGTGAAATTCTCTAGTTCAGTTTCACCCATCACATCAATGGATGTGCAAACATTTAACCAGCAATGTTGAAAATTGAGCTGGGATTCTATGGGTTCTGCTATTGATTTTTGCCTTAAAAAGCATGCAGTTTTCTATTGATTTTTACATGGGAATTGGTATTGATTCTTGATGCTATCAAATCAAATAAAAATATATGAATTTTCAAGGTTCCATATCAATAAGTTTCAGCCTATTGATTAGGATCAATAGATGATGCCCAGGGGACATTGAGGTGAAATGCCCCTCAATAAGTCTTAATAACTTTGTCTTAATGGTAGAACAAGATGTGAAACCTTGCATTTGGTATGATTTATAGTAACCATCAAGAAAAGATCGGAGTTGCCCTGCAAATCTAAGAAAAGGGGGTAGCAACAAACATGAGGATATCACCTGGTTTTAAAGATATGGGTTTGTCAGTAAGTGGGGTATACAATGGTATGTGTGTCTCAACAATCCCCAAACATACATTTTTGACAGGGAACATGATGAATAAACCTCTTGAATTTTGGGTGCCCTATCTTTGGAGGAAGCCAAATGTCTACATTGAAAATTGTCCAACCTGATCGAGCCATTGAAAGGTGACATACAAATTCCCCATCTGGGTGGATATTTGGGAACTCCTGTTGAGACATAGGCTTTGCCAATTATAAGTTTATGTACATGTTGGGAAATGTTGGGACATTAACAAACAATTGTCTATATCATTTCGTATCATGAGGCATTTTGGATCACATCTGCGCATGCTGTTGAAACGTCTAGGCTCGACGCCTCAAACTCTTCTCCGGCAAATCTGGTGACAAGAATTCCTGCAGCAAAGAAGGGGATGGTCAAAGTTTCCCTGGGGTAATCTGAAATGGCAAAGGACAAGCACATTTTTAGTATATATATATATATATACTGTATATAGATGTTGTTGGTTTTGTTCTTCTGCACACCCTGGCGCCATCTTAATTTTTTGAGGGGTTCTTTATTGGACGCTGTCTCAACTGTCAAGGTCTTGGGCTCACACCATCAACATCAGTTGTCCCATTGTTGTCATCCGCGTAGCCAATGCCCTGAATCCACCAATTGAAACGAAAACTCGGCTCCCAAATGGTCAAAAAAATCCACCTGATACGGAAATACCTTGCTTTCCCGCTAAAAAACCTGAGTCCCACTTTGTTGGACTCGTTGAAGCTCAATAACAATTCTTTGTTGGAGACCCTCTGCTACTCCAATAGAAAGTGGACCCCTCTATCGCCAAGGATCTTTGTACAAAGCTCCATCCAACTCTCCAGGGCCTCAGCGACATCTACCATTGGTTAAGAATGAGATTCCCAAGTCATGGATGATGATCCCCAATTATATTACATTATACTATATTTTGTTTTATTATGTTATACTATTTTGAATAAACTGTAGTATTATATTATGTATTATTAAAATATCATATATTCTCATATATGATATTTGTTTATAATATGTTATTTCACTTTTTATTGTAGTGTAGTATATTATATTATATTGTACTATATTAGATTAGATTATATCATAGTATAGTATAGTATAGTATAGAAAAGGATACTATATGAACATAATATAATATAACATATATACATATCATCAATATAACACATATATATATAGTATGTTGTGGTTTTTCAAAATAGTATCATATAACAAAACCAATACAGTTATATAAAATACTGGAATAGAATAGAATAGAATAGAATAGAATAGAATAGAATAGAATAGAATGGGGTACGAGTAGAATAAAATAGAATAGAATAGAGTAGAATAGAATAGAATAGAATAGAATAAAATAGAATAGAATAGAATAGAATAGAATGGGGTACGAGTAGAATAGAATAGAATAGAATAGAATAGAATAGACGAGCCTAGAATATCATATTACAATATCATATTAGATTATATCATAAGTTCTAAAAAATATAATATCATATTATATCAAATTATATTACAATACATACCATATTGTATCATATTATATTAAATATTATAATATATTAGTGTTTATGTATGTCAGGCATTCAAAAACTTTACCACATCAACAAGCAGGGCTTTGCCAAACCACTGTTCATGTCAGCAGTGGTCAACAATTGAGGCCCTGGACACCCAAACAACAACACCACAGCTGGTCTCGGAACCAGCAAGGCCGATCATCCCATTCACCAACATATATATATATTATATAATATGTGTATATTATATATTATAAATATTATATTATATATATATATGTTTTATATATATATATTATAATATATATATATATATATTATATTATAAATATTATATTATATATATATATATGTTTTATATATATATATTATAATATATATATATTATATATTATAAATATTATATTATATATATATTATATAAATATTATATTATAAATATATTATATATTATATATACATATTATATATATATTATATTTCTTCCATGTTTATCCGAGTTCTGTTTACACAACACCGAAGCACCGATATATTGGTTTATGTAGATAATAAAACATTGGTTTCCCCTGATCTCCGAGTGGGGCTCAGTGACTTGGATCCGAGGTCATAGGAACCTGCCAGCTGATGGATATCAGGAAAAAACAGGGAGATAGTTCATTAATAACATGTTAACATGTCCCATAAATTACTACTGGTTGGTGGTTGACCTACCCCTCTGAAAAATATGAAAGTCAGTTGGGATGATTATTCCCAATTTATGGAAAACATGTTCCAAACCACCAACCAGACTGTTAACATGTCCCATAAATTACTATAGTAATCGAGTAACGTAATACATTAATTTGATGTAATCTTATATAAATTACTAATGTTGATCACATGAACAATCTTGAATATGAGTGTAATTCGCACTCACACATCACAAAAAATAGTAACTACCTGGACCATCCAAATCCTAGGAATTTCACGGGATTCGAGGAAGTGGCCCTTGTTTTGTGCAAACCGATATCAAATTTATCAAAGCTCCTTATTTGACTGAAACTCCTAGACAAATTCATCCAAAACCCAGGACTTGTGGATGTCGCAGGCTGCAAGGCTTCTGCACGACATGTGCATTGAAATTATTTTCAAATTGTGACCTTAAAAAATGTCAATCATTACCTGCGAAACTCCCGCAAAAACATGTCCAACTCCCGCAAAAAGGGTCGAACTTCCACAATTCCCAAAAAGTCATACAATCGAGTTTTCCAGAACACACCGGATCACATCATTGACTGCAAAACATATGACAGATGCAAGGTCAATGAGAAATTCGTTAAAACTCGTCAAAATCTGAACTTTACTTGAAAGCAAGAAATGCTAAGTAGAAATGTCAAGGATGCTCCAGGTAGTGATTTTGTTTGTGATGATTCCCTTACAAACCATCACTATGGGGTCGTTGTGAGGCCACACTTTGCACTCCCCCCATCATAGCCTGCAAGTTTATGCGAATGATGAGCCGCCCAAATGGGATATTGCATAACTCAGGTAATTATATGATCCAATATGATCCAATACTGTCTAATATGTGGGGTTTTCCACATTCATGTCCCGAACATCTTTTCTGTATTTATATATTTTGTAAAAGAGCTTGTTAATGGCTTGCCCACTGGTAATTTTGCAATAAGAAAACATCATTTACCAATTTCCGTTGAAACCATCCATGCCACGTCTTTCAGATTCCCGCAGACCCAGGTGTGCGCAGCCAGGCGCCACGCGGCCGCGCCTGATATGCGGCACAACGGATCTTCGCCATCCACTGCGCCGTCAAGGTCACCCTGGCAGAAATCGATCACCCGTCTGAGTCACCTTGACTTTCAGAATATCCTCAGTTATCTGAATAAAACAAGAGAGTCGGTTACCATCAGAGTGACCATCAGTTCTTTGACCTATTGAGTAACCTTGAAGTGGATTTTTCTGAAAAACAAATCCACTGGTTAATCATCATTTAGTATTGATGGCCCTTTCGGTATACCATATTTTCAGACAAACCCAAGTATCCACAACAGGGTTTCTCCCAACACCCCAGGTATTTGGTAAGGAGGGTATTGTACAGGTTCAAAAATCCCTAAAACAGGGCAAAAGTGAAGATGCTCGGGGTGACAAATGCCATGTTCCATCTAGTTTCCAATCTGTTGAGGGCTTTCAGCTCGCCATGATCCCCCCAGCCAGAACTGCGACAGAGTTTGGAACTTTTTGCCAACTCAGAATGGACACAGCGCCAAGTAGATCTTCACTTGTCCATTCTCGAGCTAAGGCATCACCACAGTTCACCTCGATTTCATAAGCTGAGAGATCACAAAGAGAGACAGACAGCCCTGTTCTGTTCGCTTGTAAGGTTCGAACGTGTTTGTTTTGTATACGGATAAATACGAATAATATGTACATCACCATAATATCCTCTTTAGGGATGGAGCAAATGGGACGATGAAATGGGAGATACACCAATGAAACAACATGTTTTTTCAACTTGAAAACGGGTAAACTGGGAATTAAACCCTTAACATGTCAATGGGGATTTCGCCATAATACTGTTGCATAGGTCTTCCAAAAATCATCAAACATATAAATAAAGATACTGTGGATGTATCCACAAGGGCCTCGGCATGACCCACCGGTTTCTGATTATTCTCCAAAACATTGCAAATTTGGCGGAGACTTGGCATCGTTTTTCGTTCCATCACTTTGAATGCCTCTTCGGTACCAAAGGTAAAGCAAAGGTGTGGTTGTCATTTTTTGATGGGACAACAAAAATCTGGATAGTTTTGGGAAAAATATGTTTTTTTGTTCATTCTTTTCCCAATCAACGGTACCAAAGCTGGTTGCTGCTGAAGAGCCATCCTTCTGACTGCAGACACAGCTGCAATGCGACAAATGGCCGCTGCATCTGAGGCCGAACAAGCCACCTGACGGCGTTGGAATGTACCTGAACCTGCTTGGGGATACAGGTAAGGACCATGGGATTTGAACCCCCAGAAGTTGGGACATAACTACCCCCTATGGCTATGGCCATATCCACTTATACTTGGAACTGCACCCGCAAGTTACAGACCCTGATTTTTCACGCGATCTGCGATTATTCTGTGTCTTGATTCTAGAGCCATACCCCTTTAAACGAGATTAATGGCGGTTTTTACCCCAACTTGTTGGTGCTCGTATTCTGCAGGGTATACCAACTCCTCGCACCTTGCAGAGTGCTTCAGCCCCCGCTCGAAGGGTGGCCTCAGAAGCCTTGCCATGGGAAGAGCGTTGAAGCAGCTGCAGCATGTCCTTCCCAGTCTTCGATGCCCAGCAGTTTTGGGGAACTTCTTTGAGCTTAAAGGAAAGCCACATTTTGGCCTGGGTTAAGAGTTGATAGCAGCAACGTTGAACTCAGTGAATTACATCTATCTTGACTGGCTTATATAGTTAGAACCAGTATGTCGCAAGAAAACGAGCTGCATTAAGGTACTCACCCAGGGTTGACGCAGTTGATGGTGTAAATATGGTTCAATGGTTGTGGTAGAGGCAGCAACTGTTGTGAGCATAGAATCAGTGACAGAAGGTGAATATGCTGCCATGAAAAAAGTGCAATCAATGACTAAAGGAGCTCCCAGCTGCAGGGGGTGCTCTAGCTGAAGAAATCTGCGGTAGCTACCATCCCAAAAACAGGCTTGAAACATCGCGGAAACATTGATTATTCTGGCTAGTAAGACCCCATTCAGGGAGTTATCCCATCTATAAATGGTATATTAATTATGGTTCGTAACCACTTGCCGATTGTTGAACATAGCTATGGAAGCCATGGCCCATAAAATTAGATGATTACAATGATGATGTACCAACGGTGATTTTCCAACCAATGAAATTTAAAGTCGCTGTTGGTTTTAGTTTCACAGTCTGGAATCTGGATTCTCAGCATCTCAAATGAAGGGGCTCATGGCTGAAACACCAATACGCCTGAGTAAACAATTTTGAAGCAGGAAAACATATTGACATCATTTCCTTTACAGGGAAACCGAGTATCCATTTAATCTATTTCGCGCAGAAAAGAACAAATGGTACTCTGGTGGTAAGATGGTCTATATTGCTGCTCTTTATGGGAATGTCTCTGAGCAATATCTGTGAGGGTCTTAAGTTTGACCCAGAGCCCACATCTATCTCCCGATCTTGTGATGCACGCAACCATTCGTACTTTGAATCCCGGAACCTTTTCTGGCAAATCCAAGCAATTTGGTAGCCAAGCTATCTAATCAATTAATGAACTGTTGGTGGTTTCAACCCATCCCCAAAAACTAGATTAGAGACAATCATCCAATTTCTAGGGTCCAAAGTTATATAACATACTGAATTTGAGTCTATGTGAATCCACAAACCAGTTTGAATATCTAACATTGTCAAGAAAACATGGGTAAAGAAGAACAGTAAAGAACCTAATCATGGTGAATGCAACTGCGGTCAGTGGTCACATGCCACCCACTAAACATGTTGGCTACACGGGTTGCATTCTCACGTTTACTTCTCATCTTGGCTATATATATTCTCTGGCCAAGTTGTAATTCACTAACCTGAAAAAAACTGAAAAGTTCGGCCATTTGGGGATGATTCCCCTTGCATTCACGACATGGGGTCGTTAGAGTGTATCTGGATCCCCAATGTAGTCATGGTTGTGCCTATTGTATCCCTATGATATGCCTATTATATCCCTATTTTATCATGATATATCCATGATATACCAATTACCAACCCAGCGAGCGTGCACAAAGGATTTGCCGGCACATGGACTAGTCTCTACTGTAGTCCCCAATGTAAAGAGTAATAGTACAGGAAAAAAAAACGGAAAAAATGCAAAAAAAACAATAAAACAACCATCATTTATCAAATCCTCATGTGTTCTATTGTTAACTATCACCGCTATGAATGATGGTTAAATCCTCATTTAATGGCACTTAGTGACAATACTCCACTACTGAAAACTGTGACACAAATATATGCATTGTTCAAATCTTAAAAAAATGATAATCATCATATCCAGAATCTGCAAAACTGTTTGAATGATTATGATTATTGTTGTTAAAAGTTCCCTTGATATCCCATTACATTGTGTAATAATCACCCAGCATCGACAGGGGTTAACTAACTTATCAACTGTAGATGTTGCAGTACTGGGACATGGACTGTTCCACACATCTCACCGCAACTCCATAAATATAAGCACTACTATTCGAATCATAATCATAAAATCCTAGTTTAAAAGAATGAACAATTGTATACTATTATTTCAATTATATTCTTTCAAGTCTAACCAACAAACTTTATGAACAGCACAACTGTTTCAATGATTGTATTTTTGGCTACGTTCCCAAGATATCCACTTGTTTTACTGTTCCATCTATTTCTATCTTCTGGGGGATTGCTATATATGCAACTAACGCATCACGGATATAATATCGATAATAAGATATCGTACTATTGACATTGTATAGAATATTCCAAGTAATAATCCTCATCCTAATTACTTAACATATCAACATATCTAGTTGAATAAGATCCTAATGAAATCTAATTAATCCATCATATTGTTCAATATTGTAATTTACAATATTTACTCAATCCTCATTAATTAACCAGTAAGTATAATTCAAACAATTCTCATCCAAACCAGTTTAATCAACGTGATAAATGAACTGATTAACATTAACATGAATTATATGAGTATTATTCAATTATTTATCCCCAATGAATCCACCATTCAAATTCATAATCCTCATCCAACTAATCAACCAACCAGTCAACGATTATACCTAACCACTTATATGAATAAACCATCTGGTGGATCAATATGGATTAATATTGAACCATATATGGTGGTTGGTTGGCTAATCCAAGTTATGTCTATAACTAACCAACCACCCGGTGGTTCGATCTCCTCCTCGGTGAGCTTGGAGGTCAGCGGCACGTGCATGGCGCAGCGCTGGGGCGCCAGGAGCCACGGGGCCAGCAGCTCCAGATGCTTTGTGGTGCAAATCTGGGGCCGTGGGTTGGTGGATGGAGGATCAATGCTATATTAAATATGGCTACCTACACCCTCCAAATACCCAGCAAAAATGGTAAAAAATAACACAATTCGGATGGGAAACAACAATAAATATGACATATACAAACTGAGTTGAATCCTCTATAGATGATGTGTAGATATTATATATATATATATATTTCCAAAAACAGCACTTTGATGGATATGCGAAATGCATGTTAAATGGCTTGAAAATTGGGTATAACCCAAAATGGCCATTTGAATTGGGAACATAGTGAAAAACATCATTTTTTTTCTGGGGAGGCTATGTTCAGACACACATATATATATACATTGAGAACAATTATATAAGTTTATTTTAATAACAACAATAGCTAGTGTTATCAGTATGACTAGCACTTCCCCAAATGACTAGAAACAAATAGACATGATTCGTCACATACACGTCGCTAATTCAACATTGCTATGGAAAATATTCATGCTGAAAAATGTAAATCGTTTAATCATGTCCCACCACATTTATGCCATAGCAAACAGTAAACAACATAAAATAATGGTCATTCCCGTTCATAAATCTTCATTCTTGTTGAAAAAACCAGGAATGACGATGAAATCACCACACTTACCACAGGGAAAAGTCCCCCAAAAAGGAGAGACACGTGTTTCCCGAATGGTAGTTCAATGATATTTCCGCCAAATGTTTCGGGTAACGAAAGGGTATTTTCGGCAACTTCGATTACCATCAATTAGCCATTAAAAATACACCTAACCCATGCCATCTCATTGTACTAGTTGGTTGAAACCGGTTTCCCTAATATGGGTTAGTTCACAATCCCCAATATAGGTAACATCCAATAGCCAGGTAGTATAACTCCTGACAATCCGCCACCCTGCCGGCGTGTCTGATTGGAAGGTGTTGTTCTTGTTTCTGTTCTTGGTTTGTACTTGTTTCTGTTCTTGGCTTGTACTTGTTCCTTTGTTCTCTTGCCGCGCATTTTTGCTTCGTCTGAATCAAAGTCACCCCGCCATTACATGTACTAGCACTATGTTCTAGCACTAGTACTAGTAGTAGTAGTAGTAGTAGTAGTAGTAGTAGTATCAGTAGTATCAGTAGTAGTAGTAATAGTAGTAATAGTAGTAGTAGTAGAAGTAGAAGTAGTAGTAGTAGCAGCAGTAGTAGTAATAGTAGTAGTAGTAGCAGCAGTAGCAGTAGTAGTAGTACTGCTACTACTGCTACTACTGCCACTACTGCTACTACTGCTACTACTACTCCTGCTACTACTACTACTACCACCACTACTACTACTACTACTACGACTACTACTACCACTCCTACTCCCATTCCTACGCCTACTCCGACGCCTACTCCGACTTCGACTCCTCAGAAGCTTTTACACACAGAAGCTTTTACACACAGAAGCTTTTACACACAAAAGCTTTTACACACAGACACTTTTACACACAGGCGCTTTTACACACAGAAGCTTTTACACACAGAAGCTTTTACACACAGAGGCTTTCCCGGGTTCCGTCCAAAAAGCTCTCCCCGAACAGAGTGAAGGATTTTTGGTGTTTTTTTACACACAGAAGCTTTTACACACAGAAGCTTTTACACACAAAAGCTTTTACACACAAAAGCTTTTACACGCAGAAGCTTTTACACACAGAGGCTTTTACACACAGAAGCTATTACACACAGAAGCTTTTACACACAAAAGCTTTTACACACAAAAGCTTTTACAGGCGGAAGCTTTTACACACAGAATCTTTTATACACAGAAGCTTTTACTCACAGACACTTTTTACACACAGAACCTTTTACTGTACACACAGACGCTTTTACACGCAGAAGATTTTACACACAGAAGCTTATGGCCGGCGGGCTTGCCGAAGGCAATCAAACAAGCAATTCAACAACGGTACTAGCAACCCCAAAATAGAAAAGTAGGAATTTGGAAATATGTATCTGTGTATCAAATATATATATATATAAATAACCTCCTGGAAACACAACTTTTGGCATCTTTGGTGGTTGTGGTGAAGCCGCGATGCTACCCTTCGCCAAGGGACGATCAAACACAGCGCCTCCGCAGCCAAGGGATCCAGCGCCGCCGAGCGAAATTGCCGCCGTCGCTCCTGCAGTGTATCCAGCTCGGAGCGCAGAACGTACGTCACGCAGGTCTCGGAACCTGCAGGGTACACGGTGTTAATAGGTATTTTACAAGCAAGAATTGTGAGTTAATGAGATTTCATGGGATTTAAAATGAAAATTTGGTTTGGTAAGTTGGGTTCAAACGAACATTTCACTAGGGGTTGTGGTCGAGATACCCTGATATATCCATGGTTTATAGGGGTTTATAAACCAACAAACATGTTGGTGGCTCCATTTAGACAACTGGGATGTATTCGGATAGAGACCAGTTTCTAACCACTAAGCAAATTGTGGCAACACGTAAGTAGGACTAATTAAGTAGAATCCATGGGTTCCACATGGATTTGTCTGAGACTTATGGGTAACCGATGGTTTGGAAAATCAATTCTTCAAATCAACTGGCCAATTCGGAGCATCCTCCATGTTCAAACAAACCAATATGATAGATACAATTTAGAAACATATGCAGACTAGACAATTCACCACCATGCATTTTTATACACATCAATGTTTCTTGAAAAATGAAAACATCACATATGTGTTTCTGTGTTTCATGCTATATCCTCACACACATGGAAATTTACTCCATCTTCCATCCAATCTTAGATTCCTTCATCCGATGGTTTCCTAATATTTATCGTTAAAAATAACATGACTTCCCAACATGTCACAGATTCAACCCCCATTTTTACTGATGAGATCCCACCGAAGGTCAACATGGATCACCTCTCCGAAAAAAAAAATCCAACAGTTTCCAGATTGCTTTACCAAAAAAAACTATATGGGTTTATGGGCTTATTGCATCTTATTGCATTCAGAAATTGGAACTTCCAATCAACCTTAGGTTTATATCCTCTAGCTCGGCAGTTAAATCAAATCCCGTTCAATGGCTAAATCCCCAACACGGACCACCTTCCGTTCGTCATTTTTCTTTACCAATTTCTTTAAAAGGAAACCCTAAGAGTTAATAGTTTACACATCTTTACACCCCAATCACTTATAGTGAGCCCATGATACCGCGAGTTTTGGATGGCACCAATTTCCCACCTTTAACCAAATAAACCGTCAGTGTGGTAGTTCAATCCCCACTACTAGATACGCAAGTGCTGCTAAATGTTCATCCGGTTTTCCCATTAGTGTACCTCCATGTTCTCCTCTTCCAAGTCGTTTTACCCCTCATCTATAGCTATAACAGCAGCATTTTCCATCCATGCATTAACCTTCCATCTTTCCCACCTTCCAAGTTGTGTTCTCAATGTCGTTAGTCCAAGTTATATCCATCAATTTTGATGGCTAAATATCCTTATATAATATTGTCCCAGCTCCCAAGTAGATTTGGCCATAATCTATAGTTATAGCATGTTATAGCAGCAAATTTTGATGGTTTATAAAGTTTATACCGTCCATGTTTCACCAATTTTCGCAGCAGGTTAGTAGGCTTAGTCCTGCTATAACTGGGCTTGCAGCCCACTTACTAACTGGGGTGAACCACATTTTTTCCACCTTTTAACTTGGGGGTTGCTATAAATACATACTTGTAACATCAACATTGTCCATCCATCATCCATCCATTTTATATCTTCCTCATAATGTGTTCAATCTCTAACCTCTTCCCTCCTTCCCAGCAGATTTCACCATCGTCACTAGTACCAGTAGTACCGCACAAGGCGGTGGCGGAAGTTTCAAAGATAAGACACAGGAGAGGTGAGTTGATGTGATGCACGGGTCGCATGGACCGAAAGGTGGTTGGAGTTGTGTTTTTTGGAGTGGTTGCAATGGTTGCAATGGTCACCTCACCCACAACTGCTGGATGTAGTGTGGTGTAGCGCAGTTGTAGTTGTAGTTATAGTTGCAGCTGTAGCATAGCGTAATGGAGTTGTAATTGTAATGTAGTGTAATTAGTGTAGTGTAGTTGAAGTTGCAGTTGTAGTTGCAGTTGTAGTTGTGGTGTGGTGTAATTAGTGTAGTGTGATGTAGTGTAGTGTAGTGTAGTGTAGTGTAGCGTAGTGTAGCGTAGTGTAGTGTAGCGTAGTGTAGCGTAGCTAACTGTAGCATAGTATAGTGTAGTGTACTCCAATGTAGTGTGGGGTAGTGTATTTGTAGTTGAAGTTTGAGCTGTAAGTGTAGTTTTAGTGTAGTGTAACTAGTGTAGTTGTAGTTGTAGGGAAGTGTAGTGTAATTAGTGTAGTGTAGTGTAGTGTAGTGTTGCGTAATGTGGTGTAGTTGTAGTTGTAGTTGTAGTTGTAGTTGTAGTTGTAGTTGTAGTTGTAGTTGTAGTCTAGTTAGTGTAGTGTATATAATGTAATGCAATTTAGTTCTGGTTGTAGTTGTAGCTGTAGCTGTAGTTCAAGTTGTAGTTCTAGTGTAAGTAGTGTAGTGTACTGTAATTAGTGTAGTCTAGTTTAGTTTGCGTAGTGTAGTGTCATTAGTGTAATGTAGCGTAGTATATTTACATGAGTATTTGTAGTTGTAGTATTAGTGTTGCGTAGTGTAGTGGTAGTGGTAGTGGTAGTGGTAGTGGTAGTTGTCTATCTATCTATCTGCAAGCTTGAAAACGAAGCTATTCTGCGAGAATTTCGAACTGGACAACATCAAAAACACAGCAATTCTGCGAGACTTCCTCAATTTCCGAAGTTGACAACATGAAAAACGGAGCCATTCTACGAGATTTCCTTCAAAAATGCAAAGTTGAATGCAGAGCTGACAGCCTCGTACCAATGCGTGTTGCGATTTTTCCAGTCCATGTGTCCAAAATATTGCGCCTGCCATGAAAAAGTGATGCCAGGTCATACGAAGTGCTGCACCTGTCACGCAAAATCATCTTAGCAAACCTAAAGATCTGATGCACCAAAACGTAACCCCTCTCTGGAAATCAGCGTCCTGACCTACTAACATCCCTGATGAACATGTCTCTTGTATTGCGCCTGCCCGCCAAATGCATCTTTGCAGATCCTCTTCAAATCTCCCACGGCTGCCATCGTTTTTGGAAATGCTACAAAACCCTCACGTCTTGCTCACTTTTGAGAAGGTGCACAATCCCTTGCGCCTGCCACGCGAAACGACATCTTAACGTGGTCCCAACCCCTGGTGTTTTTAACATTTTGACTTTGAAATGTGCTTCGCGCCACAACGGCGTGCACTTTTTCGACATCTCAACTTCCAAAAGTGGTCCGAGGCTGAAGTGCTTTGCACATTTTGACTTGGAAATGTGCTTCGCGCCACAACGGCGTGCAATTTTTCGACATCTCAACTTCCAAAAGTGCTCCGAGAATGGTGTGCTTTGTACATTTGACTTGGAAATGTGCTTCGCGCCACAACGGCGTGCAATTTTTCGACATCTCAACTTCCAAAAGTGCTCCGAGAATGGTGTGCTTTGTACATTTGACTTGGAAATGTGCTTCGCGCCACAATGGCGTGCAATTTTTCATCTCTCATCTGGCCAGATGGCTCCGCACCCGCTGCTTTAGCGAGCCTTCTTTTCGACCCTCCGGAGACACAAATCATTGGAAAAAACACATTGTTTCGCGACTTTTCTACCTTTTCGCGCACCTGCATCTTTCTTGTCACCTTTCTCTTCCTGATCTTCTCTCTTCTTCTCCTCTCTTCTCTGACTCTTCCCACCTCTGCTTTTCCATCTGTCCATATTGTCGGAAGTTTGACTTCTAAACTTCCTTCGATTATATTGCCAAACATGTTCCCTAAAGATTCCCGACATTTTCCCAACATCTTCGCAAACACTTTCCCAACATCTTCCCGACATCTTCTCAACATCTTCCCAACATGTTCTCAACATGTTCCCATCATCTTACCAAACATTCTTCCAAACATGTTACCAAACATTTTCCAGCATCTTTCCAGCATCTTCCCAACATCACATCTTCTCAACATGTTCACAACATCTTCCCAACATCTTCTCAACATGTTCCCAACACCTTCACAAACATTTTCCCAACATCTCTTCCACCTTCCAAATTATCCTTCTCCATCTTCGGCACCAAATTTTCCATTTCCTCCAGTAACACAGCGCTGGGCGCGCAATGCCGCGCCGCCGCCAGCAGCTGTGCCGTGCGCTTCTCTGCCGCGCCCACGCGCGAGGCCAACAGATCTGCCGGGGAGGCCACAAAGAGGTGCCAGTGCCTGGGGGAGAACACAACAAATGTGCATGGAGGATTATATATAATGGAGTATATCTATATGTTTATATCGATATATACCTATGTATATATATATATATATAATATGATCTTTTCAACCACCAATCCGAGGTCACTTAAGCCCAATTTTACGGTCACTTAACTAACCACCTCAAAAGGATCACTTTGAAGGATATCAGTTTTTGGAAAAACATGTCGGGTTTCTAAAAGAAAAAGCGCACTTGTTTGGACTTTTCGGAGAATATGTGGGATGTTCAAATCCCACAAATGTGCATGATTTTTTTTTCTGGATTTCGATGGGGAACATCGGGTTTCAAGATGATTAACACATCGGTATGAACAAGCAAAAATTGGGGACTACTTTCTTTTTGATTAGCAACCATTGGGACTTAGCCATGAAAATTACATTCAAAAATGTGGATAAAATCATGGCTTAGAAATGCACGGATACACCACATTCCACCAAGACTTCCGGCACTGGCTGACTTCAAGTTTGGGCGCAGTGAAAAACAACAATCCCAGGAGTAAACTGACATAGATGTGGGAAACCCATGGTTTCCCTAAATGATCTACAAATGGTGTGTTTGATGTGTTTTCCACATCTAAGTTAGTTTACAGGAGGGTAGCTTGTGAATTTTCGGTGACTCCAATGCCCATTGGTGCAACAATGGCCTTAAAATGGCTACACCACTTGGAGACCCAAGTTTAACTGTTGCGAAATCTCTATCAATTTGGGGCCCTTGTGTTTTGGCATCTTGGATGGGCGGATAACCATTAAATTGGAAGCCCTGTATCAATGGCTTCGTCCAAAACTGGGGGACATTCCATACTTGGCACTGTTAAACAGAAAAAACAAAAAATAACCAGCCATGAAAAATGTGCGGTTTTCTTAAATCATTGGAGCATACTCAAATCCGAGAGTGTCTGAAAATGTGACATACCCCTAATTGATTTATAACTGTCATCACTAAGGTGACCTTTCCCCCCCAGTGATCTTTTTTGGTTTATAACCCCCGTCAGCACCATCTCCGAGCTGCAGTTCTGCGACCAGCTGCCGCGCCACAAAGCTTTTGCCACTGCCGGGCTGACCACTGAGCAACCTGGCCATGGGTAGGTGGATAGACACATGGATAGTGCTGGATTGAGGTAGGACAACCAGGAGATTTGAAGCCGCCAGAGAGTTTGATTTGCTTGTCTTTGGAACCCCAAGAATGAACACATCTTCCCAGTAGTACTGCCCAGTAGATGTCCCATGTTTGGTGAATCCTGGAAAACAAGGCTGGGAATTCCCCGAACTAGCCATGGGCAATGAATTCGTCATCGAAGTTCCTTTGCCATGTTTGAGGACAGCAGAGGGTATCCAAAAAGTTCCAGAGGACCCTCCAAAGACCACCCCAAAATGGTCGAAGTACTAAAACTTATGGGGTATAGTCCACCTTTTTTGTTGGGCTACAGTCCCTCCATGTCCCTCCCTCCGGGCCAAGTCCGGTAGAGGTTTCACATGTTTCACCATGTTTCACCAGGCAACAAAAGCAGAGGTGGATCCAAGGTGGAAAAGTTCAGTTGCTGCCAAGACTTCAAAGGCTTCACCACCTCCTCGCGCAGTCTCCGCACAGCCTCCGCCTGCCCAATGATCTCTTCCAAGCCAAGCCCAGCTTCGGTGGCTCGTTGCTGTTCGGCTGCGCGCATGGGAGTGGGATTCATGGCGCTTCGGGCTTTCCTCGCTGACATTTTTGCGCGCGGGTAAGCATCTTAAGTGGGGATGGAGGATGGGGAAGTAAACAATTGGCGACCAGAAACCTGGTATTCATGAAAATCAGGATGTTCGCACGACCACATGCCTCCCACGAAATCATATTTCAATATATGTCACCCATACCGGGACCCGTTATCAATGGGAACAACAGCTTAGAGAATTGCCTGGGGTAAAGTATGGTTTTAGATAGGCACAAACTCTGCAAAAGACCAGATCTTTCGTGGCACCTGTGATGAACCTTACCAACAACTTGCAAGAACCATATCCATATCCTTGTTAAATGCAACGTGAAATAACTAATAACTAATAACTGTTTGAAATTACCCACACCCAGGTAAACAACTGAAAACTAGTTTGTAGCTAGGGTATTTAATGTTGTTTAAAGAAAATATAACCGAAAAAGATGGACCGAAGCAACTCTGCTATCTTCTTGTGCGGGCAGCAAATCAATATAATATATCATATATATATATATTTAAAAACAACAATATGTATACATATATATATATGTATAACTTTCCGATCTTTTGAGGGACCCCAACATATCACCAACGTATATTATATTGCAACTCTTCACACACGTATCACCATGTCACTAATCACCACAACATACTAATATATCACATATTGTTAATCAACATATAGCCAACATAACATGAATCACCCTATCACTAAAGTACTACTATTTCTATATTAGTTACTATATATAATATTCAGTTTCTGGGAAATATCACAAGAATCTATGTAACAACACCAGTTTCACCATAACTTAAAACAGAGACATATCTAGATACAATCATTATAACTTGCAAGTTCACTTGTGTTTGTAATCATCATCTCGACATGGCACGGAAGGTATCCAGTAATCGCATATATCATCATATTGACACTGCCGCTAAATCACAAACTAGTGAAACGATTCGAACCACCATATGGGCGCTAACTAGAAATCACCATATGGATCTAATTGTCACCGTTAAACAATATTCAAATCTAGCAAAAGTCACTTACATGCAACATCACCAACTAATATAACAATTATAACAACATATAACAACCAAAAACTCACCACCTCGCCACCTCGCTTCTGGAAATGTTCCTTCTTCACTTGCACCTCACAGCCCGCATTTTGGGCCGCACGCACAGCCAGCAACGCAGCTGAACGACAGAGGGCCACCAGGTCGCAGGGTAGGAAGCCACCAGTGAACTCTGCCAGCCACAGCAACAGATCATCATTCAGATTCAAATGACGGGAACAGACTCCTGGCAGACAGAAAGATTATATGACTTAAATGGCTAGTGACTAGAATAGCAAAGAGGCATGTGTATGTATTATTAGATCTGCCGTTCGATATGAATATTCTGAAGAACATTTTATCTAGATAGATCGACAGGTAGGTAGATACATAGATAGATAGATTGATTGATAGATAGATAGATAGATAAATAGATAGATAGATAGATAGAAAGAGAGATAGATAGATAGATAGATAGATAGATAGATAGATAGATAGATAGATAGGTAGATAGATAGATAGATAGATAGAGAGAAAGAAAGAAAGAAAGAAAGATAGATAGATAGATAGATAGATGGAGAGAAAGATAGATAGATAGATAGATAGATAGATAGATAGATAGATAGATAGATAGATAGATAGATAGATAGATGGAGAGAAAGATAGAGATAGAGATAGAGATAGAGATAGAGATAGAGATAGATAGGGATAGAGATAGAGATAGAGAGGTAGAGATAGAGAGATAGAGAGATAGAGAGATAGAGAGATAGAGAGATAGACAAATAGAGAGATAGAGAGATAGAGAGATAGAGAGATAGAGAGATAGAGAGGTAGAGAGGTAGATAGATAGAGATAGAGATAGAGATAGAGATAGAGACAGAGACAGAGACAGAGATAGAGATAGAGACAGAGACAGAGACAGAGATAGAGATAGAGATAGGGATAGGGATAGGGATAGAGATAGATAGATAGACAGATAGATAGACAGACAGATAGATAGATAGATACATGCAGATGGAGATGCAAATGGACCAATACCCATCACTATAGGGAGAATCAAACTACTGTAAATAAACTGCCCTTTGTTCCGAGAATGGGTCAAATATGTTTGTTGACACATCAAAATGTTTGGCTTTTGTTGAGGCTCTATATGGATACTGAAAAATCAACATAACCTCATTGAAAGCACTAGCAAGGCGCTGAGCACTTCTTCCCGCTGCTTGATGTTCAAGGGTATGGGCAAGGTGATGCTGGCTTCCACAGCCCTAGGTCCACAAATCATCACAGGCTCCGTCATCAGAGAAGTCCAGGGGACCAACAGCAGCACGGGTAAAGAGTGGAGGTGCCAGAGGTGCAACTCCCACAACAAGCGATCTGCAAGTACCTCCGTGCTGGGTGATCCAATGGCTAAATTTGGAAATTGAATCAATATGAATCAATATGGAGGCTTCCTAAAATGGGGGTACCCCAAAATGGATGATTTGGGGTAATCCCATTTCAGGAAACCTCCATATCTCATTTGGTCTCCAATGTCTGATAGTTTGGTCTTATAGTTTGTTGATTCTGGGGATGATTTCCAGCATACAAAGAAAACATCTTCCATGGTGAGTTTGGTGTGACCCACCCACACGTGATGCTTCAATAAATCTGAGTTATGATCTGGAACCCAAGCACGGAGCTTTGGATCAACACAAATTTGATCAATGTTTTCAACAAAGATCTGGAAACTTTCAGGGGAATCAACCATGTTTTCCCGTTTTCCCTGTCAGGTGAAAGAGGTGACATGCAAAGTTGTTTTCCCGCCAAAGACTCAAAACCAGTCCCGGAATCATGATCCGAGGGAAAACAAGTGCCGCAAACACAATCATTTTCATGATCTCCTATGTGAATTTTCGTCCATCCATGTTTTTTTCCCGCCTGTCGCAGATCCAGATCTTCCTTCTCGTCATTGGACTCCCAGCGGGGCCCCAGGGTTTCAGCACCTTCCAAGATCAACACTTCCAGGGAAATGGACTCACCTGACACGACATCACGATGTTTCCGCCCCCGCTGCGTGGCCAGCTGCAAAGCTGCCTGGAATGCCTCAATGCCACGAGGGCCTTCTGCAGCATCCGCGTGCAGAGTAGGAACCTGCTTCAAGCCTCGAAAAATATACGGACGAACTCCGCCAACACCAAGTCCCCGAAAACAAAATGATTAAATACGTTTTAAAAAATAAAAATAAACATGTGTATATATATATATATATATATATTGAATACCCAAAAGCCTCAAAGAACAGAGTTTAAAATATCCAATGGTCTGGGCCTATGAAAATGTACCCAACTGTCTTTCTTTCATGAGCAACATGCTTTGAACTTATCCTGGCAAGAGACCCCAAACAGTGTGGGGAAGTGGGAAGATAATGTATGACAATGTGGTTGATGATGATGATGATGATGATGATGATGATGATGATGTTAATGGTAAGGATGATGAAGACGACCCCGATGATGATGACGACGGTTATGATGGTGAAGGTGGTGATGATGGTGAGGATGAGGATGACGATGGTGAAAATGATGATGATGATGATGATGATGATGATGATGATGATGATGATGATGATGATGATGATGATTATGGTTATGATGATGATGATGACGATGACGATGATGATGATCATGATGGTGAGGATGGTGATGGTGGTGGTGAGGGTGGTGATGATGATGATGATGGTGATGATGATGAGGATGAGGATGATGAGGATGATAATGCGGAAGGTAAAGTGGAGGATGAAAAGGTGCAGGATGATGATGTAGAGAAGGAGGCAGATGATGATGTTGAGGGGGAAGACATTGAGGAGGAAGACCGATCCCAAGACCGGGACCCACACTTTGTGCGACCCTGCGCAGTCGAAATGCACATCAACATTTCACAAGAGCCACTTTATACAAAAAATGACAGGAAAAATGCTGCAGACCAGAGTGAGCCCAGAACGCAGACACACACTTTGTGCGAGCCTGCGCAGTCGAAATGCACTTCAACATTCCACAAGAGCCACTTTATACAAAAAATACAGGTAAAAGGCCGCAGACCAGAGTGAGCACCCTGATCAAGCAACGGCCTTTACAGCTACCGTAACAACCCAGCAGTGTGGACAGACTGTTTGGCGAAAAACACAATGTTGAAGAGGAAGATGATGATGAGGATCAATGATGATTCTGATGACGATGATGGTGAGGATGACCATGATGTTGATGATGAGGATGGTGGTTACGATGATGAGAAGATGATGATGATGATGATGGTGATGATGTTGATAATGAAAATGATGATGATGATGATGATGATGATGATGACGATGACGATGATGGTGATGGTGATGGTGATGGTGATTATGTTGATAATGAAAATGATGATGATGATGATGATGATGTGGATGATGTGGATTATGTTGATAATGATGGTGACGGCGAGGATGATGATGAGGGTGAGGAAGAGCATGATCGGCCCAGAACCTAGGACCACGCTTCGTGCGAGCCTGCACGGTCGAAATGCATGTCAACATTTCACAAGAGCCACTTTGTACACGAATTTAAAGGTAAAATGCCGCAGACCAAACGCGCGGCACACACTTTGTGCGACCCTGCGCAGTCGAAATGCACATCAACATTTCACAAGAGCCACTTTATACAAAAAATGACAGGAAAAATGCTGCAGACCAGAGTGGGCCCAGAACGCAGACACACACTTTGTGCGAGCCTGCGCAGTCGAAATGCACTTCAACATTTCACAAGAGCCACTTTATATTGAAATTTACAGGTAAAAAGGCCGCAGACCAGAGTGAGCACCCTGATCAAGCAACGACCTTTACAGCAACCGTAACAACCCAGCAGTGTGGACAGACTGTTTGGCGAAAAACACGATGTTGAAGAGGAAGATGATGATGAGGATCAATGATGATTCTGATGACGATGATGGTGAGGATGGCCATCATGATGAGGATGATGATGATGATGATGATGATGGTGGTGGTGATGATGATGATGATGATGCGGATTATGTTGATAATGATGATGACGGCGAGGATGATGATGAGGGTGAGGAAGAGCATGATCGGCCCAGAACCTAGGACCACGATTTGTGCGAGCTTGCGCAGTCGAAAAGCACTTCAACGTTTCACGAGAGCCACTTTATACAAGAATTTACGGGTAAAATGCTGCAGACCAGAAGCTAGGGCCACACTTTGTGCGAGCCCCCGCAATCGAAATGCACTTCAACATTTCATGAGAGCTACTTTATACGGAAATTTACAGGTAAAATGCTGCAGACCAGAAGCTAGGGCCACACTTTGTGCGAGCCTGCGCAGTCGAAATGCATGTCAACATTTGACAAGAGCCACTATATACGGAAAATTGCAAGTAAAATGCTCGAGACCAGAGTGAGCACCCTGATCAAGCACCGGCCTTTACTCCTACCGTAAGAACCCCTCAGTGTGGGCACACTGTTTGGGGAAATAGTATTTGAGCAAAATACATGTGTAATCATGTGTATATATACAATATTATAAATAGAAATATGCATGTATATACTGTGTATAAAGAAGACAAGGCTCTAAGTGACTTCCAAAGTCTAACCTTTTGGGATAGCTACCACTTACTAAGCATTATTCATTATTCCAGTGACGTCGCGACGTGAGGTCGTTATAGTTTATCCAAACATGTGCCCATGGTATCATACAATGTGTCTACTTTAATGCTTATTGGCTTATTGGACATAATTGGTTATAATTGGTTATATATGGTTTTATGATCAACAGTATCCATATACTGTAACCGAGACTCAACTGACCCCTCTTTTGGATGGTTCACCGATCATGTGGGTCATGTGGGTTCAGGGTATCCATCCATGACAGGGCACTCTGATGACTCACCACTGCAGCGAATTCCTGCGCCAAATGCGACTTTCCAGAGCCAGGAGGTCCGCGCAGCAAGAAACCGCGGGCCGCGTGCGGTGTCTCCGATGTCTCCTGTCCCGGGGAAGCCGCACAGAAGGGTGGTGCAAAACCTTGGCCACAAGACTACCTTGATCATCCCAGGGATCGTAACTGGTTAAGAACCCTGGTTGGTACGTCCCGGAGCTAGGGTTATCCCATACCTGGACAATCCACAAGTGACCTTTTTTGGACAATATGCATGTGGCCAAAAATGGCCAACCCCTTTTTTCGGAGTGTGACTCAACACTTTTGAATCCATGTCATACAGCATTTTGCTTGATTTCCATATTTTCCATGTGTCTATATGTATTTAGGCCGAGGGTTAGGTCGACGCTCAAGGAGCAAAGGGCTCCGCACACTAGTGGCTCTCGGTTGGAAAAGCCATGGGTATACTCCTGAGGTTTTGATTTTCTACTTTGATTTTCTACAAGTTTCTTCAAAATGAACAACATGGGGACTGGCCATGATCAAACAATTCATGTCAAAACACAGATCCTCTAGCTTTGCCTCACAAGAAAGCATTTTCTTCCAATGGTCCAAGACCAAAACAAAAAGGCATGTGTCTCTTGCATGGCAAGCCATGAAACTCCATGAAACCTTTGGATTGGCAAAAACGGAAAGGCAAGATGTGGTGAGCACGGTGAGCACCTCTCACAAAAGGAACGGGCCCCATGATAATAAACGCACCAAGGCACCAATCACCTTAAACTCCTGGACTCAGACTCAAACCAAGGAAATGTGTAATCTGGGGAGTTCCGCCCATTTCCCCCCAGTTTTTTCCACCCATCTCCCGGGCAATTCCGCCCAGTTCAATTGCATAATTACGCACTAAAATACGAGATAATTTGCAGATTTCCGAGTTGACTGTTAAATTATAGCCGCGCAGGCAATTCCGGCTAGTTGTGAAGTAATCAAGGGTCAATAGGCAGTGGACAGCCGGGGCTGGCATTCATTAAGGGTTTCTGAGGATTTGCAATGCTGCGTTTATTGTCTACCTGACAGGCAATCACAGGTTCCCAAGATGAAAGGTAAGATCCATCTTCCTAAGTCAATGAAGGCAAGGGACCACACAAAAATCCATCAAAACCAGTCAATATCAGGTTCTGTCAAGATCGTTTGGTTTCCGCCCATTGTGTGCAAGTTCCGCCCAATTGTCCATTCTGCGCTAGTTGTCAGAAAAAAAGTGCCATAGTGCAATTTCCAGATGTGTATATATAATTATTAATATGTATATATATATGTAAATCTGTTTTCCCTCTATTATAAGTCAAGGGTTTAGAGCAACCAGTTCCTTTTTTGTTGAGAGGGGGTCCACCAGGGCCAGCTTTTGCAGTGACCTGGCCATTTGTCGTGGTTCTGCTGTTTCTTACACAAAAGGCATTTGTGTGAGTGATAGTTCTATAGCCATGTGAGTCTTTCGACCCTCAAGATACTGTACCCCGACAAAACACGTCAAGAGCACCGCAACACACCGCAAAAAATGGGGTAAAGCACTGTCCAATGTTTAATGAATTGAATTATTTGAGTTGGGTCTCTAGATGGCTCTACATACAGAGTGGTGCCCCCTAGTTGTAGTTGATTTACAGGCCCCATGGACTGTAGATGCCATAAACTAACATCCATAACACATATTATAGTGAAGCTAGAAATAAACCAACTTAGCTGCGCTATCACAAAGCACATCTCAATGCCCATTACCAATGATACATTCCAGCATGTTTGTTTATTAACTATGGTTGAACGCGGGCACAACCTTGTTTCAACATTTCACAAACCCCGCCCTCTCCAGGATGTCATGTGCCGCAAGAAGCAAGGCATCCAGAGGCCGGTCAAAGCCGCCCACTTGACGTTGGAGCTTCCTGTGTAGCTTTGTCATCCCAAAGAGGGGGATGTTAGGGGATTGAACACATGGCTATGAGGTTGTTATATAATTAATATATAGTATATAAGCAGAATATAGACAAACAACTATAATTATGATATTAGCACATATTAGATGCTTTGAAAAAACCAAGGTACCCGGAAGACTGGGCTTCAATTCACCACAGAAAATATGATTTAACGTATTTAACAAGAAAAGTTGGAGTTCACCAACAAACATTGGGATATTTGGTATCCCAACTTGCAGAGACCAGCAAACATCGGGATTCCCCCGACAAATTCATATTCAAAACACAAAGCTGGTGTTGACTTCTCCGCTAACGCTGCTGGCTCTTTATCTTTGCTCTCATAGAGAATGGTGGCTTATACCTGAACCAACATCTATCTACCAACACGCAAGCAATGCAAATGGGAATTGTTTCACGCTTTTTTGTGGGTAATGATAAGCTATAAGCATCTATAAGCCATACACATGAGAGATACACCAACACTAATTGGGTGACGTGACGTTAGGAGATCACCGGCAGTGAATCGATGTTTAACCTCTAGAATTGGTGGCCATCAGCACTGATGGATACTTTATCATGATCATTATGGATTGCATGATAGATAAACCTTGAAAAACCTGGCATTTCATGTTGTGACGATTTTGGAATTTGATGGTTGTGATCATTTCATGGTGGCGTTGCCGCCGTCACCTCATACCGGTTAGAGTAGGGTTGGTCCGTTGGAATGTCCTGGAGGATTGTCTTGGATGGCCTACTGTACAAAAAAAAATGCTGCAGATGATTTTCTTTTTCGACAGTGTGCCTCCCACGAACCTGGTTTCATTGGGTTCACGATGATTTGAGCTTCGACAAGTCGAACATGTTTTGCTCAAACAATGGAGAGTCAAATCATGACCAACACCGGATGGTTTGACAGTGCATCATGACACTATGACAACTATGAAGACTGCACAACTGATTTCGTGTAAGAAGAGATATTCGGTCGTGGCAAGTCCTAAATCAACGTAAAGTTACGGTGAATCGTCCCAATTTGGGGCGTTCAAATCCACATTTTGCTGCCGTCCGTTACATGTTGCTGAAAGGTTCCCTCATGTTTGGTTGATTTAATCCCAATTCCAGCGAGGTGATCCCATACCCATTCATTACTGGTTTTAAGTTAATGTCCCTACCATTGCGATTATGGTTGTGATGTCAACAGAAATCTACAAAAGATGTCAACAAACATCCTGAGTTGATAATTGTTTTCAGTCAACAACCATTGTTTGGCGAAATTTCAAATTGAATCCCACTAGTCCCATCACCAACAACAAACGGCTTGGGAACAAGCCAATTTTTGGGATGATTATCCTTGAAAATATGTTCAAATTCCAATCAGTTTGGTGAGGTCGTTCTGGTGTCTATACAGTTTCCCAGATCCACATCCCAATGATGATTAAACTTATCATAAATCATCCCAATAATCATCAAAAAGTAAAAACATCCCCGACATCCCCTACCAATTTTCACCATCTCAACATTCCCAGTAATCAATGGTGCTGGAACATCGCCATTTGAGAGATGATTTTCCAATTACATTCATGAACAGGGGATTTCCCAGCTAGCCATGTTTGACAACCGGAGGGTAACCAGTATATACAGTAGTATATATATATTATATATATATAAACATGTCCGCTGCAACCCCTAGGTTTGCCCGCGGAAAATTCCCCATATCCTTTGACATGCTCAAATCATGTCACAGGTTTTAGTTTTTTACTTTCCAAAACAACAAACACCAAAACCCTAAAACCTGAAACCCTAAAGCCTAAATTAAAACCCTAAATCCTGAAAACTTAAAGTCAAAATCACTGCGTATAGCCAGTGTTTTCATTGATCCTCTGGTGATAAGTATATCATATTGTTTGGATGTGTTGTTTGAGTGTGGGCGAAGCAGGGGGTTGCGGGGAACATGTCATTCAGTACCCGCCAACACGCCAAAAGGGCTCCTTCTCCAATCCTCCAGCGCGCCACGTAGCTTTCCAGAAGTCACGCGTTCCATGATATTCCATGGCCCGGCAACTATTGATGTTTTCCTATTCACCTAGGGATTCGGTAGATTCAATCATACAGTCAGTTGCCTATCATCCAGATTTTGGGGCATCCAAATTGAACTTGTCTAATCCTGATCTTTGAATTCATAAACCCGTTGATCAAGTAGATTCAGGGGGTTATCCCTTAAACACATGATACATGGTTTTGAAAACAAAAACTCCACAATTCAAATTATTTATCCAGGGTCAAGTCAGTCACTAGTAACGCATCGTAACGCATCCCATTACACAATGACTTGATCAAGTGATTCCTGTGGCACTTTGGTAAGTCCATGAGTTGTGGAAACACTATGTAACTATGTATAGTACTTCCCAAAAAAGATAGCACTATATTTGAACCTGATTTAACAATATTTAACCATACTCTATTTTCTTGGCGGATGGATTTGCCGCAAATCGTTTTGCTGCAGTTTTGCTGCAGATTCAGCACCTTAACAAAGGATTCAGCCAGACAAGATCGGACACCGAAGTTCTGCGAAACTGCCAGGGTTTGGGGGGTCCCCAGTTTGGAGAAACACCCCATCCCTTCATATCCCTTCTGTGAGTTTCAAGCCATGCCAATAATCTCCGTAAATCCATGTTTCCGTCCTGATCATCTATATGAGAATGATGTAATTTTATGTAATCTATACTTTGGATGGATGTTGTTAAGATATATAATCATCTCAAATAGCAGGAGAAAATCCACCTCGGAATCTGTGTTCTTCGCACCTGAGGATGCCAAAGAACTCCGGGTGTGGCGTGGCCCCCGCAATCTGCAGCAGGGGACAATCCAAACTACAGCCCTTCTCTTTCGGCGTCTCAGGACCGTTCTCACAGTTCTCCAAGGCCTCCAATGAATTCCCAAGAGATTTCCAGTCAAAAAGGGTTTCCTAAAATGGGGGTACCCCTAAATCCTCCATTTGTTATAGGATTTTCCATTCTAAACCATCCATTTTTGGGTATCCCCATGACTTTAGAAATGGATCTTCCATATATAAACCATCCAGCGATTGGGGTACCCCCGATTAATGGAAACCACCAGAAGGTCGCTCCGTCAGCCACTGTTGATCCGGAAGAAAAAACTCTCAAGCTATGAGTAAAATCCTTCGACTAAAGCACATTCCCCATTTATGATATAATATGTATGTAATGTAATGTAATGTATGTATGTCTGTCTGTGTGTAAGTCTGTATGTATGTATGTGTGGATGTATGCATGCATGCATGTATGCATGCATGGATGTTTATGTATGTGTTATGTATGTTTATGTATGTGTATGTATCTTTACGTATGTTTATGTATGTTTATGTACGTTTATGTACGTTTATGTACGTTTATGTACGTTTATGTACGTTTATGTACGTTTATGTATGTTTATGTATGTTTATGTGTGTTTATGTATGTTTATGTATGTTTATGTATGTGTATGTATTTTTACGTATGTTTATGTATGTTTATGTACGTTTATGTACGTTTATGTACGTTTATGTACGTTTATGTACGTTCATGTACGTTTATGTACGTTTATGTACGTTTATGTACGTTTATGTACGTTTATGTATGTTTATGTATGTTTATGTGTGTTTATGTATGTTTATGTATGTTTATGTATGTTTATGTTGTTTATGTATGATTATGTTGTTTATGTATGTTTATGTATGATTCTGTATGATTATGCATGATTATGTATGATTGTGTATGATTATGTATGATTGTGTATGATTCTGTATCATTATCTATGACTATGTATGATTATGTTTGATGATATATGATTATGTATAATTATGTATGATTATGTTTGATTATGTATAATTATGTATGATTATGAACGATTATGTATGATTTTGTATGTTTATGTATGATTTTTGTGTATGATTATGTATGATTATGTATGTACCCATAGGATCCATGTATGGTATATATGCTAACATTTGGGGTATATTGATGGTAAATGTTACCATATATAGCATACATGGATCCTATGGGGTATGATTATGCCTGCGGACCGAAAACCGTGCTCGTAAAACGCACGTTTTGGGGGTGGGGTGGGGGGGGGGGCATGTCAACGTTCCTTGTCCTTCGTGCATTATAATGTGCTACGCTGCAAAGATCTGTGGGATCGTTGCTACGTTACTTGTTTCTTTGCTACGTTACTTTTCGTTGCAGCGATGACGGTGAAAAGCCACAAAACGCGCTTCATTTTTTTCCAGGTTTTCAAATCATCAAATCAGCACGGCACTGTGGTAAAATCACCATTTTTGGACACAATGTGCACGCCGATGAGCACGGTTTCCGGTCCGGCGGGATGATTATGTATGTAGGTAAGTAGGTATGTAGGTATGTAGGTATGTAGGTATGGAAGTAAGTAAGTAAGTAAGTAAGCAAGTAAGTGAGTAAGTATGTAAGTAAATGAGTAAATGAGTAAGTGAGTAAGTGAGTAAGTGAGTAAGTGGGTAAGTAAGCAAGTAAACAAAGTAAGTAAACAAAGTAAGTACTGTATGTAAGTATGTAAGTAAGTAAATAGGTATGCAGGTAGGTAGGTATGTCTAGTTATGTCTATATGGGTCTATGTATGTCTATGTATGTCTATGCATCTCTATGTATGTCTATGTCTATGTCTATGTCTTAGCCATGACCTTCGCAGGCCTGCGGATAGTTCTCATCATCGTAGCAATTCACCGTTCTGCGGCTGATCCCATCACCACAGGCGTAAGTCCCCCCCAGTGGCTCGCACTCTTGCCATGGGCCCACGGACAGACGGAATTCCGTGGGTGGCCCAAAGAGACCTGAGATCATTGGAAAACCATCGGGATCATCATGGATCATCATGGATCAACATCCTGTTTCTATTTTTGAACATGATAACTGCTTTAATAAACCGCCAAACGAATTGCGAAATCGTGTCAAAAGCTCATGGCCTACGTCTCTTAATGCAGGTCTGAAATTGTCTGAATATCGGACATAGGGTTTACCCCTCGCAAAAAAAAATAAAACTCATGATAAACCACTGTACTTTGGAGTAAGCCATGTTTGGGCAAGCCCATATTGATGCAAAAAGAACTGAAGTCTTCGTCAGAGGGAGCATTATGGAGCATTTCCATCCACACTCAAGTAGCACAGTGATGTCATGGCCCCAAGGGCCTATAGAAACAAACTGCCGTTCAAACCAAAAATTTAGAGATTGCCATTTCAATGGGAAAACAATGATCAACCATGAACGAAATGTGGGGTGTTTTAAAGTGGTTTCCAATGTTTGGGCCGAACCCTTTGGGGCACCCCTCTGGAAATCTATGTCGACCCCAAAACTGAGGCATCGACCCACTTCTGCCACGTGGACCTTGTAGACCGTTCCTCCAGCGCCAAAAGTCTCGTGAAAGTACAGGCGCCAGTACTGGAAGGCCGAGGATCCTTCAGGCAGATTGAACCTGAAGCCACGATCCATTGGTGGTTTGGAGTCCCAAGATTCATGATTTTGAGGGAGTCCCAACTGCCAACCCCAAACCACCACGCCTTGGAAAATTGGCTGATTTCTGGTCAAAATATGTCAACATATGAAGCACGGAAGCATCCTGATGTTCTGGGTCGGGCGGGGCACACACAAATCTTGCGTCAATGCTGAGCACGTAAAAATTGCTTTCTGACACCAGTTTACCTCCATTATGTACAAATCGAACAGTAACTTTGCCACTTCTTGAGACTTGTGAGACTTTTTGAATTGGAATTGAGTTTTCTCATCTTTTTTGTTGGGTTGCTACATATATATATATAACATCCAATCATTTCCAAAGTTTTCGTATTATGTTTTACAATTTTTGGTGGTACTTGGAGGTCTAAGAACTGGGTTTGTCTGAAAATATGATAGCCGTAAATCCATTGATTTATCAATGTTTGGGGGTATACCACATTTTAAACATCACCATGTTTAAGAGGTACATCATCCACAGATGAGCCATGTTCATCCATTTTCATCCATTTTACACAGCTATGTTTAGATTCCTAGGTCCTAGAGGGTAAGCCGATAGAACCACTTCTGACTGCTGTACGGCCTTCTGGTCTCACCGGAAGACCACACAGATCCCACACTGAAGGGTTGGCGCAGCTGCAGCCAACTTCGCCCGGAGATTTCCTTGGGCTGATCTGGGATATAGTATAATCGTGTAAATGTATATAAATGTGGTCCCCCAAACGATAGCTAAGTTAGGCTAAGTTGGTGCAAATAACTCCAATAACTATGGTTTATGATAACTAATAGTTAGTTGATGGGGTTTATACACCAACTTTTAACTGGGCCCCGCATTGTATAAATGGTACTGGTAATATGGTTGGGTCAAAACCCTGTCACCCAAGGTACCCAATGTCATAGGTAGTATAGCTAGATGATTATTCCCCCCAAATATGGTTATACTAGGTTTTGACCCATCCCGATATGATGGCAATATCATCGGAATATCACCTAGGAATATCACCCATTCCAATGTGGTACCCCCCCACCGGTGATGTTTGTTGGTTTATAATCCTCATGAAGTATACATATAACCACCATAAACTCTATAGTTAAACAGTTATTGGAGTTAGAAACTCACTTAGCTAACTATGGGGAAACCTCCTGTAGGGATAGTAAAATGCACTATTAAACACACGAATAATGGTACTGATACTGTAGTAATAAAAAATGAATGATACTGATACTGTTGTAAAAACATTAGATAGTAAGAGGTACTATTGTAATAAACATCGTCAAACGAGAAATGGAGCAAAATAAACAATATCGGTGAATATATACATATATATATATATGAAATAATTATGCATAATGTATATACATATGATTGATTGTAACAGTCCTATATAATATAAACGTCCTGGAACAAGTAGTACATTTGTCTAGGTGATTCGGCAAATCATTACTAATTTTGGAGAAAAACACAAGGGCCCTCCCCTCCGTAAAAAAGTGAATAGAAATTACATATTCTGACAGTAGACTTCTAATTTCTAGTGGAGCAGTTCTCAAAACCCTGTGTCATCCGTACTATTTTATCCTGGTTGAGAACCCGATTCCCCTCATGGATTGTGATATAGGTGGCTATCCCAAAAATATAGGTGATTATCCCAAAAATATGTGATATTCGGCGATTATCCCCCCAAAAAAAATGGTTAGGATATGTTAGGATAATCCCCGAACTACTCATCAACAGGGGTAGATCGGCAGCCCAAGACGCAGGCCCTTGGTTGGTGGCCTGCAAGGAGATGATCGAAGGTCCTGCGCTGAGGATTGGGGAGGGAAAGTCAGGCTTGGTACAATTCGAATGCGGAAAATGATGATAGGCCATGATAGGCCATAGGTATTTTAAGGAAACATTAGGAAACCCTGTTTTCACACAAAGCCGCCAATTTTTTGAAACTACTGTTCAGAGTGTGTTCCCCAAACAATCGAAGGACCTGACACGGAAACTGATGTTACACATGGCTTTAAAGGACAATATGGAGGTTTACTAAAATGGCGGCACCCCTAAATCATCCATTTAGTAGGATGTTCCCTTTCAAATCATCCATTTTGAAGGATACCCCCCCATTTACGAAAACCCCATGTTTGGGGATGTTTTTTGGGGGAAACAAATTCACAGCACCTGCGGTCCCGTCCAGGTCGGTCCTTCTTGTAAGTGGCAAACTGTACACACACCCGAGGTGATGGTGAATTTTTCCAGCGTGCGCACCTGGCAAGCTGGAAACTGGCAAGGGATCAAGGCTCAAGGCGATTCCCAATTTCTCGCCCATGTTTGGGCTTTTTTAGATGCGAAACCTTTGGATTTGGGGTTAGTAAAAAAAAACACAAAGATATCAAGAAAAGGGCTGTTCAAGCAGTTTCGACCTATCACATCAGGTTAGCATGGGTCGTATCCCACTAAATTGGCAATATGAAACCATGAGGTTGGCAAAGTAGTTGATAAGGTAGTTGAGGCGCCCCCAAAACTATGGAAGTTTGGATCATCGTCCCAATATTCTGTCGACCTCTCCACCAAAAAGAGCGTCACTTCAAAAAAACATCAAAATGAGTCTACTTAGTCTACCACTCAAAAAAAAAACTATGGTGTGAAGTGCAAATGAACCAAAGTCCAAATATCAATATATCAGTCCCATATATATATATACTATATATATATACTATATATATATACTAACTATCTATCTATCTATCTATCTATCTATCTATATAATATACTATATATATAGTTGTTTTTTCATGTTTTTTCTAGGTTCCCCTATAGTTCCCTTCGATTCCTTCAAACCATCCCCTTCCGATACGCGCTTTTCGTGCTGCCCAAAACCGTCGCACCGTCGCCTTGCCCAGGTCGTACTCGAGCCACTGGGGAGGTGGAGCCCCGGATGTCCATGCCTCACCGCGCGGATCGAGCCATGGCAGATGACCATTTGTTGCGGGGAATTTAGGCCAAGGATAAGAAAATGTGGATATATATATATATGTATAATATATATATATATATTTTTATCATTGAAACATATTGTGCCCAAGCTTGACCATAACTCAGTAGATTTCGCCTCCTACAGCATGGGTTCTAATCAGCTGAATTCTAAAGGGATATGCATCTGGTTGGTAGTTCAAGATGTTTTCACCGGCGCCAATCAATCGACAACATCAATGTGTCCATTGGGGTTCATGATCCCAAGTAAGTGTGGAAAATACAAAACCAAACTAGCATAACTTGGATGTATTTGAGGGGCCATCAAGAAATTGACTATGTTGATCAAATGTATAGATGTATATTGTAGATAACGTATCAGCTGTGTATATATAATATATATAATATGTATAGATATTCTCCGTAGATTCCATAGTTGATTAAGCAATGTGAAATTAGTCCATTGCCTGTCTGAAACTGCGGGGGCGGCCCAGATTTCATGGCAATAAAATGCACCCCACATTAAACTGACCGTTTTGGGGTAGACAGGGATACAGATATCCTATTTCCAGACAACCCACAACATGTTGTTTATTTTGCAGTAAATACTGTATTGCCTATGATTTTCCCTACTCTACTTATATCGTACCCATACATACTTATCAATTATGTCAATTGTACATCATGTTATATGTTCAATTCAATGGAAAATCCCACTGTGGATACCCATCATGTCCGACCCATTTTGTTGATTGTACTTCCCATTGTGTCTCACACATCCACTATGTACCCAGTATGTTCACTAGAAGTTCAAACCCATGTGAGCAGTGTTCAAAACCCTCTATCATTGTATCATCATTTGTTGTCCTTTTTTACTGGTTGATTGATAGGGATTCTCAATTTATGGGACATGTCATAATCCCCAATGAACCAGGTATATGGATTAAATACTTCCTCCAATCATTCGCAAAACATCATGTGTCCATCATATCCTCATGTAGGCTTAAATGGCTTAAAACCCCATTAAAAACCCATAAAAGTATATAGAAGTGATATACAATAAAAAAAATATGTACGTGTATATATATATATATTCATACCATACATTACATCACATTCCATTCCATTCCATTCCATTCCACTCCATATCATACCATACATATATATATATATATATATATATTTATATATATATTTATATATATATACACCATGTAGAATTTGTACAGTCTAAGTGATGCGATCCGATCCCATGATCCCATGCCCCGTCCAACTGACCATGGCTGGCTGCTGAAAGCACGGCTCCGTCCAAGGCCACAATACAGCCCAGGTCAGCGGTGGCGCTGCTGGAAGCCGTGCAGCTGGCACCACAGGCCAAGCCGCCCTCCCGGGCCCGGGAAACGCCACGCCACGTGGCGAAAATCAGAAAGCCCCTGGTATTTTTACCGGTAATCTATGAATCTATGGTTAATTTCATGGGATTTCACCATCAACTATGGGATCAACTATGGGATTTAATGGGACGTGATGATAGTTACCCTTTGGTTATGTCAAAATAGCTTTTTAAAAAAATGGCCATAGTAAATAATTGATTTTCCCATTAAAAATGGTGATTTTCCATAGTTATGTTAGTTTACCAGAGGGATCCAGACTCCAGAGGGATGGAAACCTTCTTTTTTTTGAACAATGGTCGATTTCTTTGGTACCATCAAATGCTGTTGCCAATTTACGGTCTACAGTCAAATGCTTATGATATATCGATATATGATGGTAAAGTATGGATTGTCCATGGTGCTGGCCAACTGAGAAAGATATGACGGTAATAATTTATGATATCTTATCATGATTTATATCTGGGGAACAATGAACGCACCGCCAGGTGGTCATGGCTTCCTCATGCTCACCTGACTCCTGCCTCGCACGCACAAATTCCAGTTCCACAAATTCGGGAACGGGCGGGAGGCTCTCCGGTGGTACACCGGTTGTCGCTGTAGCTCACACCATCGCTTCCTTTACAAGTCACCTGAGCGCAGAGGCACTGGGTTGGTTTTTGGGTGGGTTCAGAGATGGAGGTTGAAGCACATGGACCAACGGAGGGCAACACAAATGGAGAATGTACAAATTGGCCTCATCTAGCTTGCTCATAAAGAAATGGACATAAGAAATCATTAAGAATCAACCGGCGGAATCTATGCAAACGTAGAATAAAACAATACTGGTCTAACTTGGGCATTGGATTACAAACACCCCAGACTAAACCATCAAACCGACAGTGACACCGGCAGTGCAACATGTTCAGCTCTCAGGTCACAGGGGGATGGGATTCGTTTTTTCGGCCAAAAATCACTTGGGGCCTCATCAATTTCCATCGTTTTCCACGTTGCCCCCATTTTGAGACAAACCCACATTGCATTAATGAGATGCATGTTGAATATAAATAGTTCCAACCCCCGAAACAATGTTGGGGTTCCATAACTGGGGGTTACCCCAAAATGTTTATGGTACCCGCATTTTAGGAAACCTCCATATATAAATTAGCAATTTTAAAAAGGCTGGGGGACACACCATGATTCTGCCCTTAGCATCGCCAAGCCACGTTCCTATCTTGGGTGCCACCACCACAGGTGACGGAGCACGGGTTCCAGTCCGACAGCTCAAAGGTGTAGCCCATTTTGGGCATCAACTGGAGCTCCGCGATGGCCAGTTGCGTACCTGGCAACGGCTACGCTGCGGTGGTTGGCATTCCCTTAAAACGACTAAAGGCAGCCCCAAACAAAAGATGGCAAGACTATGCAAGACTTAGATTCCCAATGATTCCTGGTAATGGAGATCATTTTTCAGTCGGAGATGTCTGTATGCTGTTGATATTTTTCAGCCACGAGCTAAATATCCCAGGCTTGGTGTGGACCAGGATCATTGCCAGCTTCAAATTCACATGCCACAGCTGCCACGGCCATGGTCAATCTTGGATACCCCCCATTTCTGGCAACACAAATAACCCATCATTCACCAAGATTTACTTGTCATTTTATAGCATACAGTACATCACGGGATCAACATATATATATATATATTATACGTGTACATATATATATATATTGTTATAGATGTTATATATATATATATATTGCATTATTTATATATATATATATATGTTATATGTATATATATATATATATCATATTAAACATGTTATATATAAGATAAATATATATATATACAATTTTATACAATATTATATATATATTATATTGTATTATATATATACGCATTTTATATAATATATATATATTTTTTTTCTTAGGGTCTAAAAAACGGCTCATTGCGGAAAACACCGCGCTGAGCCTAGGCCCTGAAGCATCGTCAGTTGATAACTCCTCCAGGAGGTCAGACCTGCATCTAAGCCGTTTTGAGATGAGCAACATCTATGGTAAAATCTCATCTGGTTGAGGTAGGGGTAACTTCATCTAACAACTGACAAACACTTCAACACTCTCTGGTTGCTGGTTTTAACCATCTTGAAACATATGAAAGTCAATGGGAAGGATTATCCCATATATTATGGAAAATAAAAAAATGTTCCAAACCACCAACCAGTCATACCATCTGAGATAAAATCTATGGTAGCATCTATGGTATGAACGATCTGTCCATCTTTTTTGTTTTTAGGGGGGGTCTTGCGATAAATGTAGGTAAACAAATGCTATGAGTACGTATGATACATATATATATATTATGATATATCATATATATATGGCGCATGTGGGCATAAAAACGACATACAACAGTGATGTTCGGATTCAACGTGCAAAAACATGGTGGGGATCACAGCAACAAACAGGAGATATGTAGCAGCCAAGATTGGGGGAAGGTTCATGAAGAATCGTAGGGTCACAGCCTTGAGAATGAGGTGGTTTACTGATGTTTACTGAACTGGACCAATCCAAAAATCCAAACAAATCCAAAATAGAATTGAACTAAACAACTGACAGAATTGAACTAAACAATTAAACAACAAAAAATGTGGCGTAATTTGAAGCTCAAACTAACAGACTTGGAGAATCCCTGGAATCAGCAAAGTGGTGACCATAACTGTCTTGCAACTCTGCTCATATTCGCACTGGAACCGGCTGCAGACTAGATTCTTTGGGCTCCTCCAAAGCTGGGTCTCTCAGGTATTCCCAGCACTCGTGAAATTCGATGAAAACTGTAGGCACTAAACATCCTCAAATTTTAATAAGATCATGCTAACTTGAGTTCGCTCTAGATTCCAGGCTTGTGAAATGTCACATGCTGGCCCATTTTTTTGTTTGAACATGTCCTTCCAAGAGATGGTGGCAGCAAATCCCAAATTATTATTAGGTGATGTTTCAAATGCCATATCCATCTATTTCCCCAATTTATGCATCTCCTCATTATTTTGGATTCTGTGTTTCCCCATCGGGTTCCCCATGGGGTCCCGTTGATACCCGGAATATCCCGAAGCCAACCTCCGAGGTTGCGGATGGCCGCGTCTCCGTCGTACCAAATGTGACCCGTGACCTGTGGCATGTGGTTTCAATGATCATTCAAGATCCCATCAACAAAACTTGGCAGTGTGTCAAAACCTTGTACCCCTGTAGTTCACATCAAAATAGCTGGTAAATGGATGTGAATAACCCACTGAAAATGGTATTAATAGGTATTGATCCATACCCATATATGAAAACAAACAAAAAAACATCAATCCCATTATCGATCCCATTATCATACCGTCATGATCGTCATTTCTGATGTAGTGATGGTTTTAGTATGTTTTAGCAATAGGTCAGACATCATCCCAAGGGGATGCAGTTGTTGATTTTCTACACCTTTTGGAAGAGTTTTCGGTCTATGAGTTGCCAACAAATGACATTTTTAGGGTATGTTGATAGTGGTAATTAATTTGGCCAAACACATTCTAAATCCTTCTAAAATGTTGTTGAAACATCCCCCAGCTTCTTTTTAACACCAAATTTGGCCAAGAAACTGGAAGAAAAACACCAAAAATGGTCATAATTTTTCGAGATCTGGGCCCACTTTCCATGATTTTCCTTATGTGGTTTTACCCAACTCCCAGCCTCATCCAAGGTTTGCCGCGTCTCGGTGTAAGGTTCCACCCCTTCCAAACGCCAGGCCGTAGGTGCCAGGTTGGGATTTCCCGGCACCGAGATGATGGTGTAGGAGCCCAAGGAGGCATAGATCCCGCCTCAAAATCTTGGGCTTTGGGCCGATTTAGGCCTTGGCGAAAGGAAAACCAAGGGTTCTTTGGTTTTTTTTTGCCCTGCCAGGTAGATTTGTTCTCCCGTCCGCCTCCTTCCTCCTTCCTCAACCGCGAGCTCCAGATCTCAGTGGGCACTGCCGCGGTTGAGGTCCGGCAGTGCCCATGTCAGAGAGAATGTCATATTTAAATGCCAGATAGAATCCTAGAATATAATGTCAGATAGCATAGCAGAATTGAATGTCAGAATAGATGCCAAATAGAATGCCAAAAAAAAGCCAGATAGAATGTCAGAAAGAATGTCAGCATATGTGCCAGAAAGTATGTCAGAATAGATGCCAGACAGAATGTCAAAGTATATGCCAGAAAGAATGTCAGATAGAATGTCAGAATGTGCATATATACGTATACATATATATATACATACACATGCAGTATGTCAGAAACTATGTCAGAATAATGTCACTCGGAGTCTAGTTTCTTTTTGGCTTTCTTTTAGGTGATTTAGCCATCAAGAATCGGATTTTCACATGGTTCTGATCTCATGGTGATGATTTGAGGGATTTTTTCGCCTCCGGTGTCAAACATTGCTGCTGGATTTTCCAGCAAGCCCTGGAGCACCAGAAGGCAGATGAGCGTTTAATGGGCCATGGCAAGCCATGAAATGCAGGCCAGTTATAGGTGTTTATATGGGGTTACTAGCAAATTAGTTCAGTCACCATGGCCCATCTACTGTAAGCAGGCAAAGAACTCAGGGCGCCAGAGGGTCAGACCAGTTGGGGCCCTAATGGCTATCGACGTGGATCCCTATTGAGTGATATCGACCAAGTCTTTATACATACCTAGACCCTCCAAATACCTCCAAAAACTGTATATGAAAGTGCTATTGGGTAAAACACAATTTTTACGGGTACAAACGGAGGGTTTAGGTATACATCCCAGGCCCTGTCAAGAAACCATGACATACTTGGAGAACCAAACGGCCCCAGAGAAGGACAATTGTGTATCAATTGTGTATCATCTGTTCAAGGAGGTGATGCCCTCCAGTTGAAAGTTGGTTTATAAGTAACCGTAACTAACCCCACTAAATAATCATATCTATTCATATCTACTATCAACATCTATCAACCCGTTGGCCTTATTGAACTGTGGTCATCGCCCGCCTGCAATTCGGCCTTCCACCCACTGGGGGGCAGGTCCAGAAGAGGCCCTTAGCTGAGCTTGCCATACCCGCCATACCCCAAACCCGGAGACGCCATCCAGTGGGCCTCCTCCATGTGAAATGTATTGAGTATAGGGATATCAAGTATAGGGAATGTCTACAGAGTCTATCATTCAAAGATGTGATGTCCATTCAACTGTGGGACTGATGGGACATACACTGGACCAAACCGACAATCTCTCAGGGGACAGCTTTTCACTTCCCGGGTTGTTTTACTTCCTTAGTTCTTTCAGTCGAGTATATCATCACCTTGATTTGTCCGAAAATCAATCAAATGGGCTGCATCTACTTCCGTCTCGTGGGAAAACACTATACATGTTGGTGTCTTGCCCATGCACAGGCCATTATGTCCACATCAGTATCAACATCTTTGCTTACCAAAACTGGGTATATAATATCCTCAAACAAATAAGTTGTTACAGTGCTGAAAAATGGTGGTGATAACGGACCCAAACCCAATACCCATCTATAGATCCTAAATATAAGAATTTGATAGAATTTGTCTCCTTGCCCGATTTATGTTTACAAGGTGGTGCCCCACTGTTATAAGTTTGTTTACAGTATATTCCCCGTTTACCATGTCATATCTATACTATAAAGCCTAATATATTGTTAGTTATAAACCAACGTAGCTATCACCGGCCAGTGGGACCCACTGTTTACGCACCCAGTGACCATGCGCTCGAGAGATTCTTATCGAAGGCATAGTTGCAGAAGTTCACATTGCTGGATGCCCTCAGCGTAGGGTTGGAAAAGCAATGGGGTTGTACAACGGTTGTAGCGTGGGAGATGAATCTACCTAACCCTCCGTTGACATAAAAATGCTGGAATATACCCCATAGTTTTAAGGTTTTTACCATTCTTGGGAGCTATTTGGAGGGTCTAGGTAGCAAAGTAACATCGGTTTGTCTGAAAATGTGGTACATCTTCAATAGTCCCCAATTATGGCTGTTTAATGCGGGACAATTTTCCCTACCAATGTTCTATTCACAGTGGATGTTCTTCCTATCCAACTTATACTCATCCAACAACTGTCGCTCAAGCTGCCCAGAAGTTCGCTAAGAGTCTTGCATGGATTTTCTGACACTGTTTTAACTTATGTCCGATCCAGTCATTAGGTCTTCATAACTTCAGATAGTTTATCGAATATGAATACAATCCAGGGTTTTTAGGGCTGATTGACGGCCCAATTGTCTCTAGCCAGATCAATCCCTATACCAAGAGTTCTCAAATCGGTTGATTCATTCCAAAAAGTACAAAAGCACTGGTGCAAATGGTGCTTAGATGGGCCACTGAGTTAGTTGCAAGAGGATATATAAGCCAGTTGTTAGCCAGTTGTTAACCAGTTAACCAACTACACTGCCATCCTAATGTAAAACTCTCAGCATTGCCACTGCAGAAGCGAAGGGTTCCAAATTTCCTTGGCCCAAACCCATCAATGGAAATGTCCGGAAGCAAATGCTGCCTCAACGTTCAGTCAATGGATCTGTTCATTTTGGGGCCATTTTTGGGGTTTAAGGAATAAATCATGTATACTCATATGTTCTATAAATTCCTCTTTTTAGTAACTAACATGTTTTGATTATCATGTTACAAACAATGTGTTATCCCTGTCAATGGAAAGACGATCAATTCCACCGACAGCAGGATTTACCCATCTACCCCAGGGTCCCATCAGCATTTCTCTTAGAAAAGAGGTGGTTTTCTCCCCAGTGGTGTGATTTTGTTTGGATATAAGACCCATTAACGATGGATATGTCACATAGATTCATATATATATAATATTTATTGTATATATATAATATTATATATATATACATTATATTATATATACATATATACCCTAGTTATGTTAGTTATGAAGCAACTTAACCATTCCGAGCTGAACTGCGGCAGCGCCGGCAGCGCCTTGAAGACAACTATCCCAGTCCACCATTGAGTTCCATGATTTTCATAGCTATAAACTTCCATTTATCTCATCCCAAGAAGGTTACCTTGTTTGTTGATTCCATTTTTTGAATTAAACAGCCTTACCTGGTTAAATAATGTTACCGTAAATCATACTATGTAAATCCCCAACTTTTGATGGTTAAATCACCATTAAACTCATATAAAACCCCCATATCATAATATACGCGCCGAGGGACTCGCAGCTTCCCACGTCCAGACTAAGCCCCTCCACGCAGCGAAAAAGGGCCAGCGCCAGGAGCCACATCAGTTTCATCCCATGGCTGAAACCAAGGAATTGAAGATTGGGTTATGTGCTTTAAAAACATGTTCTTATTATGATTAAATTTAACGGATTTTAAAGTTGAAGTATGTAAATCAGCTAAGCCTTGGGTCTTTGACGTGTTGACCTCAACTCCCACACGGCTGGACTTTGCTTCGTCAGCTGAACTGCCTATGGAGGGCTATATATACACATTACACCGGTTCATGAAGGGCTTGCAATACCAAACAACGAAACATTCTTCCAAGCATTTTCAGCATTGCCAGCATGTTCGTTGTTTTGCAGGAAACACCCATGGTTTATGGCTGTTTACCGAACATGGTTTCCTGTATACTGTTCGTTTTATTCATCCATTGAAGATATTATAGAACTTCATGATATTGATCAATTTCCTAGATGCTCTTGTCTGTGATCACAGTGACCGATGTTTTTTTTCCTGAGCCGATAGGCCTACCATACAGTGCAAGCTCAACGATTGTCTTGGAAAAAGACTCCATTGACAATCAGTTGACAAATGAAACGGGGTAACATGACGAAAATTAAAGGATAGATGCCAACAATCGTGGGTCAAATGCAGGTCTAGGTCATGAAAACACTGAAAAAGTGAAACATGATGATAAATGCATAAGAAGTGAGCTGGACCTCAAGTGCGATGGTTTTTTTTGTGACCCTCTATGACATTGGCATTCGCAGAAATCAATGGAACTCGAGCCGCGAACTTTGTCGGCTCGGAGATACTGCTTCGGGTTGGTGATTTCAACTTTCAAAACAAAAAGGTGCTTGCAACAAGCCTTTCCAAAAAGGGATAGGATGTTAACCTGGTTTCAAGATGCTTCAAGACCAGGTTGCTTGATGTTGCTTGGTTAAAAGCCCTTGTTCCATGTTTCCCACTTATCACTGATATGAAACCACCATCCAATTGCTATACCTGCTGCTCGATTCCGTCGGATCCTTCGCAAATCATGGACTCTCGTCGTCAGAGGGGCTGTCAGCCTGCAGGTCGCTTGATGTGAACATGTCCTAATGAGCACCTTGACAACATCCAAACCAGTTTGAAACAGTTTTTCCGAATTTTGAAAACCCAAATATATAAACTTTATTTGGGCCAAATTAAAATGGTGGTTCCATGTCTTTCCTCATCACTGCATCACATATGAATACTATTTGAACTTTGGCATTCCATAGGTCCTCATTCCGCGTTCCATGGCACCCCCGCCTTGCCCAAGTCAGGCGCAGCCCCGCCGATCCAGAGCTCTTTCTCTTCAGCCTGGAAACACAGCGACGTGGCGGAAAGTGGGGATCATCCTGAACCACCAACCATCATGGCTAAGTCCTGATGGTACAGTAAAACAAAAAAACAACGGTAATCACCGGTAACAAACTCCCTGAAAACACGTGACGTGACGTTCTGGCGCTTGTTTTTAGCTTCTGGCGCTTTCAATCAGCGTTGCGATGAGTGACTCAGCTGCTGGTATGGCCTTGGCTTGAGACACCAGGCCCTTGGTTCAGTGACATGTGGATTTCCGGTTCTGCGATTAAGTACCCTTGAAGTGGTCACTTAACTACTATATATATCTATATATAGTAATACTAAAATGTAACTTTGAACTGCAAAAGGAAACTTCTTGGCAGAGGCGGTTCATCCTGTGCCTTCTGAGCTTGATGTGTTATTTTTTTCTGTTGCTTTAAGACAGTGATTGGACGAGGAGAGCATCCTTCTCATTTCACAAGTTGAACTACCCACCTTCAGGAACTCATCTGTAAAAGCCTCAGCAAAGGTGCAAACGCAGAGATGCATGGGAGTCCATCCGTTGATCATCTGACTTTTGGATATGGGTCAAATCTGGGTAATTCATGGTAATTCCATGTAATTGCCAAAAAACAACTGGCAGTAACCGTGAACAAATGAGACAAAACCATTTGAACCATTTGCATCATGATTTGATCATTTTAGGCGTCCAACCAAGAGCACCAACGATTACGAAGAAGGTGCTGTTTGGGTGTCAAGGCGTCAAGCATTCCCGGATGTCAACAGCTTCTGGTTACCTCAATGGTTTGGTTTAACCCATGGGTTTTTCGTGTTTTTTCCCATCAAATATGGGAGTTTCTGGCCAATTGGATCAACTTGCCAGGCACTAAGGGCTTGTCACGAGGTCGCAGGAAACCAGAAGCAAAGGCCCACACGCGGGCGCAAAGGGCCATGGGTTTTATATGGATCGACCATTGCATATATATATATATGTATGTATGTGTATATATATATATATGTATATTACAGTAATCCTTCCTTCGCTTATATACAATTTAGCCACTTAAACAAATGTAGGGTCTTTTTAGATACTTTGCCAATGTTGGGCAAGGCGGTCCCCTCCAGTCCCTCCAGGATGGTCAATGGGGCCCAATGCCAAAAACAAGTCCTACCAGTACTTGGGAATTGTCTATACAACCCATTTATGGTCATTTATGGTCATATTTGGGCTGTTTAATCATGCACTTTTCTTAGAATGGCATGGGGGTTGTTACTGCTAGAGGTCTTTTTGGCCATACATGCACCCCAAGGGAACCCCATCAAAAACCCCAAAGAGACTAAAGTAAGCTAATAAAGACCCATTGAAAACCTATGGGGTTTAGTGGGGAACTTTGGGTTTTGTTTGTTTTTGTCTTAGTTTTTTTAAGGTTTTATTTGGTTTTTGATGTGGGTGCAGCCCATTCTTGGGAATTGGTTGGAAATCAGTTGGGGATCCCTTGGATGTGCTTCGCCCATTTACGGGAATGATTTAGGTTTTTCTGGGAATTAGCTAGGTTTTTGTGGGGATAAGTTACAGTAGGTTTTGTTGGTGGTTCAGTGGGACTATTTGGGAACCTTGTGGGTTTCTCCAGGGTCTTGATTGGGAATCCATTGGGCCTAGAAAAGGCTAAAAAGTTCTTAGCAGAAACATAGTGCAAGCCGTTCTATGAACTTTACCATACCCATTTGTGACTGGTGAGTGGGTTAAACAAATCCACCATTTGCGTCAAATTCATTTCAAATGACAGCTCACCATTGCAGTAAGAACCTGCATCTCAAAGTGAAGTCCATTCAAATATACCAAAGCACTGAATGATGGGATTTTGACTTCGAAGGGTTTGTGATAGTTTCTTGACACGCGTAAAAACATTGGTATAATTATATATGCATATGTGTATATGTAAGCATTATATATGTATATAAAATGTGTATATATATTGTTGCTTTGCCAACTTGAGCCATGATTCACTGTCCATCATGTCCATTCCATTTCGCCGGCCTCATTGGACACCTTCCAGTGGTGGGAGGGTTGAGGATATTGAGCCATCAGCAAGGACAAAGGCAGCTGGGTTTAGGGCAGGACAGGGTTCCCCCAAATCTATTGGAGTAGATTCAGATTGGTAGCGGAGCCCATTGGGCTGCCGCAGGCATAGGACAGGGTTCCTTAGGTGTAGAATTTAAGGTGTTGCAGGGACAACATTGCACAGCCATAACAGTATCTGAGCCATGGCGGAGACAGAGCCTGCGGAAGCAGCGGGATCCAAGGGCGCACAGCTGCCTTCGTCGGCGCTTCCTTGGCATCAGATACCAAAATTTGAGCCTGGAGTGACGGATCTTAGGACCTACACTCGGAAGCTTGAGTTTCTCCGAGATTTGTGGCCCCCAGAGCATATCGAACACCTTGCTCCACGGGCTGCACTACAGGTCGAGGGGAGTGCCTTTCAAAAGGTAGCTCGACTGCAAGCGGAGAAACTTCGCACAGCTGACGGTGTGAAGTACTTGGTCGAATCGCTTGGAGGTCAGTGGGGAAAGTTGGCAGATGAGGATCGATATGATCTCTTTGAAAGAGCCTTGTTTTCAACACAACAAAAATCAGATGAGTCAAATGACAGCTACCTCACCAGGCATGATGTGGCGTTTGATGATTTACTGGGAAGAGGGGTTCAGCTTGAGGAGATCAGGGCTTACATCCTACTCAGACAATCAAGTCTGTCTGCCGATGACCGAAAGAAGGTGATCATGGATGCAGGTGGGAAGCTGCAGTACGAGAGTGCCAAGAGGAGCATTCGCCTCCTGGGATCACGATTCTTTCAAGATCTTCAAGCAGGGGGTCGGAGCAATCAGCGGCAAAAGACATATGATGTCAACCATGTGGATGAAGTTGAAGAAGTTCACAACACCTGGACTTCGACGGAACCAGAACTTGACGAAGAGGCCATTCAACAGATTCTGCTGGAAGAAAATGATGAAGATGCCCATTTTGTGCAGGACTTTGAGGAGCAGATTTTACTGACTTGCCAAGACTCTCAAGAGTTATCGGCTTGTTTCAGCACATATCAAGAAGCTCGAGACCGCCTGAGAGACAAAGCCCGATCACGAGGATTCTGGCCTGTTCGAGGATCTCATACCAAAGGAAAAGGACGTGGCGGGGGAAAAAAGGGGCGATCGACTTTTGGGGCAGCGGCATCCAGTTCTGGCTACTTGCAAAAGCGCAAAAGCTTGGCAGAGAGGATTGCCAACTCAACATGCCGAAAATGTGGGCAGCCAGGACATTGGCGCCGAGAATGTCCGCTCAATGCCGATGCTTCCAAGGACAAGAACAATTTCACTGGACTGGCCGAGATTCACTCTGAGGAGATGATTGCCTTGACGGAGGACCAGGATGTTCTTGATGATCTACCCGCCGATGCCGTCCTGATCCACGAGGCGCACCAGGTAGGACTGGATCAAATTTTGAAAGAAAATTTTTATTTCTCTTCTCCAGCACAAAATCGTTTTGAGGACACCGTGAGAATTGAGAAAGATGAGTCTTTGAGGGTTTGGTGTTGTTTCAACGTTGGGGATCATGAATGGAAGGGGATTCGGGGTTTTCAACAAAAACTCACCTCAAAACTTGTGCAATGCTGTAGGACACACTATGGGACCAACGCTGATGCAGCTGCAGTCCAATCGACCTTCAAAGAGCCTTCCAAATCAGCCGACGCAGGAGCTGATGCTGAAAACAGCTTCAGTTTTTCCAGTGTCGATTGCCTTTTTAACAGTGAGGAAGATGTAGGAGAGGCAATAATTGATACAGGGGCTAGCCGGGCAGTGATTGGTGAACAGAGACTTCAGGGTATGTTGGATTCTCTCCCAGAGGGTTTGCGTAAGATGACATACCGGGCCCGTACCCCTGGGGTTGTTTTCAAGTTTGGAAACTCATCCAAATTGACCAGCAGATTTGCCATCCTTCTTCCTCGCAGTGAAAAGGGCTGGCTCAGAGTCGAAGTGGTGCCAGGGCAAACACCATTTTTGATATCAAATTCAATTTTGAGGGGTCTCAGGGGAGTAGTTGACGTAGAAGACCAAGTACTGAGATTCAAGGGCAGCCCACGGGTCATTCCATTGCATGCATGTCGTAAAAGTCTACTCAGTGTAAAGGTTTCGGAACTGTTATCATGCGCACCATCAGGAAAAATGCCAAGTGACACGGAAACCATCATGCATGTAGACAAGGTACAGGGACATGAGGGTTGCACGGAATCTCAAGAACATGATGAACATGAGGGTTGTACCACACATGAGGGTCGAGCATATCATGAATATCCCAACCACCACTTGGATGTTAATGAATGCATGCAGCAACAAAGAAAGGTGAATGTTCATGATAACAGGGAGATGGTCGGAAGTTCAACAAAACCTAATGTACACATGAAACACGAACCACATGAAACTGGGAACAATGTGCAGGTCAGATTTCAGGATCAAGAAGAAAATTTAGCGACGTCCAAGGTCAGCCATGGCATCTCAAGGTCAGAGCTCGTATCTCACGGCCGAGCTCACTCTCCCGGAGGACGAGACATTGGGGTTCAGTGCCACACATGGGAACATCGGGGAGATCAACAAGCCACCTGGAATCCATACACTGGAAGAGTGGGGACAAATCAGAGCACCATCGGGAAAATATCCAGGAAGCACCTTCGCGGAGATCTTCCAGAAGGACCAGGTGTATGTGCAACACATGTGGAATCGCAGAGGGGTATCATCCTGGGTCCGAAGTTTCCAGATGTACTGCCGAGCAGTGAGGAAATTAGAACCGAGTCCCGATTATCATCGGGGATACCAAGCACCGGTGACACCGAAGAGCATGTCAAAATCCAAGCCTCCGACAACAGTGACATGAGAGTGGACCAAGATCGAGAAGACCGGAGAAGCTATGAAAACCAGCCCCAAGGGGGAGAACAAGCATTCCATGCAGGAGCCCAAGAACGAGATGCAGACCGAAGCGAATCCCGAACGAGTCGAAGTTCTTCGCACACAGATCGCGATCATGCAGAGGGAGCTCGAAAAGGAACTGAACAGCTCCAATTCAGCTCAGTCGTCAGGTCCAGTGCTGGAGAACAATTAAATTCGATTGATCAAGAAGTGTATCATATTATCAATGGAAGTCCCTTGAAACGTCTCAGCATGAAACAAGAGCAGAAAATACATGAACAGATTTCTCAGAAAATGATTGATATTGAGGAAGGGTTGAGAACTGTTTCAGACACTGCTCTGTTCGCACGAGACAAAAGGGCAAAAGGGTTCAGCGGGCGCCCAGGCAGTCATGGTCCACCAGTGACTTTATTGGAAGTTTATTGCGAAGAAGGGTCTCAGCTTTCTTTACAAGTCCAAGCAAAAGGGGGTAGAGCTATTCGTTTTACCCGAAAAGATGGGGACCTTAGCACCAAAGAGGGAAAAGAGAAACTGTGGTCATGGGTAAAGTTGTATGAACCCAAACATCTATGGGTAGCACCCGAATGTCGATTGTGGGGAATGTTTTCCAGGTTCAACATGGGACGTAGCATGACATTCCTAGAGAAAATACTACATGAAAGGGAACATGACAAACAACACTTGGTTCTCTGCAATGATTTGTATTTACACCAAGTTGGAGAAGGTAAACACTTTCATCTTGAACAACCAAAAGGGTCAGAGATGATGGATCAAAGGGAATTAGATGATGCCAGACTTGGAACTCTACCAGCTATGTTTGACATGTGCCGCATGGGAAAACTCAAGCTTCCAAATCAAGAACGGTTTCTTCAGAAAAGAACCACGGGCTATACAACGAGTAGGGGACTATTCAACTGGTTGCACGAACAAACATGCACACGGGACCATGAGCATGCTCATATCAAAGGGAAGGCATGGATAAAGGGTAAATGGATGAATATATCAAGTTATGCAAAGGCATACACCTCAACTTTTGCCCGCAGGGTTGCCCAGTATCTCTGTAATTGGAGAAAGGAAAAACCCCTGGTTGTAGAAGAAATGGTTCTTGGATTGGAGGATCATGAAAAGCCCAGCATGGCACCTGAAGCACTGCAGCTGCAGAAGAAACAGCGTCTAAACGCCAAGCAACCGGAGGCCACCATGTATGGCAGAGCTCCATCGTGGGCAGAGATTTTCCGACATGCAGGGTATGAGACAGGGAGAGTTGGGGGTCATGAGTTTGGGGAAAATCATGTTGTCACCAAGTGGGCCCAAATGTTGACCCCTGAAATGACGGTCAAGCTCACGGTTGCTTGTCGTGGCACAGATAGACACCGCATCCATGGGCAAGCATTTGCAGCAGAGAGGTACCCATGGCGAAAAACCATTATGGTAGATCGTCACACTGGGGAAATCAAAGAAACTGGTCCAGCGGAAGAATGGGTAAAGTTGCCAAAGTTGAAACAAATACGAAAGACTGGACCAGCCAAAATCTCTCTCACACTTTTTGGACACAAGGATGCAATTATCTCATCGAGTGCCGGTCCCGTTCCATCATCTGAAGAGAAAACAGATGAACGAGTTCCCAAGTTCGATCCTTCTGCATCTGCAGAGAGCGAAGACTCTCTCATGCCAGAGGCTCTGGATGGGAAGGAAAATCGTCGAACCGAGGTTGATGACTCCCAATTGGAATACGAACGAGGATGGGCCCCCAAAGTTGTACCTAGGTCTGGTCCCGGGTTTTTGGCACTGGGGAGTGATGCAAGGGCGGATTTGCGTCGTCTTCACAACAATTTGGGACACCCTGACCCAAGTCGTTTTGGAAAATTCCTGAAGGAAAGGGGAGCAACCTCCGAAATCATCCAGGGAGCCCTCGATATGCAATGCGATGGATGTACGGAGATGCAATCCCAACCAAAACTGTCTCAGCCCAGTCGCATCCACGAAAATTTGGATTTCAATGATGTGATAGGCGGTGATGGGGCATATTGGACAAGTGCTCAGGGGAAGGTATATCATTTTATGCATTTCATTGATGAGGCAACCTTGTTTCATGTTGGGGTTCATAGTGGGCGGAGTTTTGAAGAACAAGTGCATGCCCTTGAAACCGCATGGACACAGTGGGCAGGACCATGCAAATTGATATACCTCGATCCTGCAGGGGAATATGCGACAGAAGCCTGGGCGACTTACCTTCAATCCGAAGGTATTAAAGTTTCCATGACAGCAGCTGAGGCACACTGGCAAAATGGTAGGTGTGAGGTACATGGAAAGATTGTCAAGGACATGTTGACTCGTATGGAGGGTGACTCACCGGTGTTGACAGAGGTTGATTTTAGGAAGAACCTACGCCAAGCTTTTGCTGCCAAAAATTCTCTCAGCAGCATTCATGGATACACCCCAGAACAATGTCTTTTGGGAAAATCACGAGCATTGCCAGCTTCCCTTGTCAGCGACGATGATGCCAGCAGTCATGTGCTGGCCGAAAGCAACTCACCTGAAGGCCAATGGTTTAGGGACAGTTTGCAGCGACGCGAAGCAGCTAGGAAGGCATTTGTTCGGGCTGACAACGATTCGGCCTTCAGAAGAGCGTTGCTCCGGCGTAGCCGACCAGGTGTGCTGACTTTTGAGCCAAAAGACTGGGTTCTGTATTGGCGAAGATCAAAGGGGAACAATCGTTTGGAACGTGGGCGTTGGCATGGGCCAGCCCAAGTTATTGTGGTTGAAGGAAAAAAGGTAGTTTGGCTCAGTCACCTTGGTAGGATAATTCGGGCAAGCCCGGAACAACTACGTCCGGCTTCGTTGAGAGAGTACCACAAATTACCCAAAGATTCAATGGGGAATGCTATGGATGAGACACCAAGGGGCAGGGGTTACCTTGAACTTGAGGATATCCCAGAGGATAATCAATTGGGAGAGGCAGCCCCCTCTGAAGCTTACTCACCATCTTTGGGACAAAGTGGACCACAAACTCCTCACAGCACCTCTCAACCGGACAATGAAGAATTCCCCCCAGACTCAGGTCATGGAACGTCAGCACCATCTCTAGGAAATGAAGAGAGTGAACAGGGGAATGATGGGGATGACGGAAAGTTGGAACCACATGAGATTCCTGTACCTGATAGTGATGATGGTGACTCTTTTCTATGTTTTGGGGATGATGTTGAATTTCCACAAAATAATTCCGGAGTTTGGGAAATAAATCTTTGCGAGTATGACCAAAGCTTACAACCAGAAAAAGAAGAGGAACTGGTTCATGTGTTTTTGGCTGAACAAGTTCTTTTGGCATCCACTGCACGAAAACAAAAGGTAGAAGTCCAGTACCGTAGCCTCTCGGTTGAGGATCAAAAGCTGTTTGATGCTGCCAAACAAAAAGAACTGAAAGCGTGGATTGACCACAAAACCGTTCAGCGGGTCGCCAACGGCACTTTGAAACCAGATCAAATTATGAGGTGCCGCTGGATACTCAGTTGGAAGGCACCAGAGGTAGGAAGTGTTGAGCGACGGGCAAAAGCACGGTTGGTAGTGTTGGGTTTTGAGGATCCTGATTTGTCCACTGTTCCACGGGATGCTCCAACACTAACAAAAGATGGTCGTCAACTCATCCTACAGCTGGTGGCATCCAAACGTTGGGATTTGTTGAACTTCGATATTTCCACAGCCTTTTTAAAGGGAAAAGGGGATGGCCGGGCACTTGGTCTACATGCTCCACCAGAGATGAAAAGTGAACTTCAAATGAAAGAAGGCGACCAATGCCTTCTAAAAGGGGGGGCGTATGGCCGTATCGACGCTCCATACCTCTGGTACTGTGAACTCAGAAAGGCACTGGAGGAGTTGGGTTTTGTTGCTTGTCCTTTTGACGGTTGTGTGTTTAGTTTGGTTACCCAAAAGAAAAATGGAAAACCAGAGGTTAGGGGCATGTTAGGAGTGCATGTCGATGATGGCATAGGAGGGGGAGACTCCTACTTCAAGGCCACTCTTCAGAAACTCAGGGATCGTTTCAGTTTTGGGGCATATAATGAACATGAGTTCGACTTTTGTGGGGTTCATTACAAACAATGGGATGATGGTACAATTGAGATGGATCAAAAGGGGTATCTCAAAGGAGTGGAACCAATTAATGTCCCGAAAACTAGAAGACAAGAACCTGAGTCAGAACTGAATGAAACCGAAAGATATCACCTTCGAGCTCTGTGCGGGAGCATACAATATGCTGCTGTACACACCAGACCTGATCTGGCGGCAAAGGTAGGACAGTTACAGTCATGCATTCCCAGGGCAAAGGTCAAAGATCTCCTAGAAGCCAATCGAGTGCTTTATGAAGGAAAGCGCCATCATGTGTGTATCATGGTGGTTCCCATACGAATAGAAGATTTGACCTTCTGTGCCTTTTCAGATGCCTCATTTGCAACTGCATCAAATCTGCAGTCCCGACAAGGGACACTGATATTTACAACAGACAAGAATCTTGCAGAGAATAAACGTGCCGTTGTCTGTCCAGTGGCTTGGAGCAGTCGTAAAATACCAAGGGTTGTGACTTCAACTCTTAGCGCAGAAGCTGTTGCTTTAAGTTCAACACTGGACCGTCTAGGCTTTTTGAGGCTGTTCTGGGAATGGGTCAAAGACCCAAGCGTGGACTGGACATGTCCGGACAAAATTCTGAAAGAGGCACCTCGGTGCAATGCAGTGACAGACTGCAAGTCTGTTTACGATATCGCATCGAAGCAGGCTCCACCACAGTGCTCAGAACATAGGACGTTGCTGGAATGCCTTTTAATTCGAGAGCGATTGCAAGAAAACATCTCATTACGGTGGATAGCAACACAGGCAATGCTAGCCGATTCACTGACTAAGAGCATGGATGCCAGTTTGTTGCGTGAATGTCTCCGTACAGGTAAGTATAGCCTTTTTGACGAAACGGAAGTGCTGAAACAAAGGGCTAACCGCCGTGAGAAGTTAAAGTGGCTGCATGGAGAACAGGATGGACAGAATGAATCATAAAGGGAACACTGTCTTCTGAAAATTTCAATTTTTGGATTTTTGACGAGTGTTGTTTTGCCAACTTGAGCCATGATTCACTGTCCATCATGTCCATTCCATTTCGCCGGCCTCATTGGACACCTTCCAGTGGTGGGAGGGTTGAGGATATTGAGCCATCAGCAAGGACAAAGGCAGCTGGGTTTAGGGCAGGACAGGGTTCCCCCAAATCTATTGGAGTAGATTCAGAATATATATATATATATATGTATATATATATGTATATGTATATGTATATATATGTAATATGTACATATGTATTTTGTTTCTACATACATATTAATTGTACCTATATATATGATATGATATATATATATGATATATGCGTACATTACATATATGAATGCATACTGTACATATATTGTGGGGTTGTTATTGGATTGGCAAGATGTTGTAGCATAAGATCACCCCAAACACATAGAAAAACCGGAACAACCACTCCAGCAACAAAGTGACTCTTACTCTTTTGCACCTTCGCTGCTGTTGCAGGCGTTAGCAACACCTCATGCACATTGGGACCATACCCTCCGGAGATCCTGGCCTTTCCAGTGACTCACCGTTTGGTCGCTACGTTCCTACTTGCTGTGGATACTTGAGTTGCTGCTAAAACTCAGGACTTGACAGGCAATTCACTTCTGGCCTTGGATGGCCGGTGAAACGCAGGACACACACACTGGACCCCCTGCTGTGGAAATCTCAGAAGGTGCCTGAAAAGTGTCAATCCGGAATGCCCAATTGATAATCCCCTCAATTGATATGGAGGATATCATTCATAGGTGGAATTATCACGATTTCATGGGCCCCTTCACAGTAATCCCTGCAAACTCTGCAAATCACTGCAATTCTCAACTCAGAAATATTCTCACTACTCAGACATATTAGACATATAGACATATTAATATGAAATTCACCCAGCATTTTTACGGGACGATTTCCCGATCAAACCTAACTATAAGCATCATTTCCACTGAGGTATCTGAGCTCGTGGCAGCCTCCGACTTGCCACCCTGCAGATTCCGTTGGCAAAAAACCCATGGAATCCTCTGGTTTGCTCCCAAAATTTAGAGATTTTGGTCACGGTGATCCATAAGAAACCTCTAAAATTCGATGGGAAATGGCTTGTCAATGCAGCATAATGCAGCTATATCATGCTATATCCACTGCGAAATTAGAGATGTAGTGGGATAGAGTCGAGAAGTCCAAGCCAGCCACAATAAAACCGGATGTGGTATGTGGTATGGAGTTCAGAATGGCATGGACATCATCTACCCTACTGGGCGCAATCACAACACTTCAACACTCTCTGGTTGCTGGTTTTAACAATCTTGAAACATATGAGTTCGTCAATGGGAAGGATTATCCCATATATATATATATATATAATTCTGGAAAATAAAATTCATGTTCCAAACCAGCAACCCAGTTCTATATTGGGGTTAGGCAATGGATGTTTCCCCATGTTGAAACCCTTCCTTTTTGATCCAACCCACCAAGCAGCTGAGTTTCCGACTTGTCGGTCCTGCCTCGGTGAAGCCACTTTGGGGAAATCTGACCAGTCAGGATGGAATATTTACCGTAAATATAGGGGGGCACCTTTGGGGAAATGTAGGTTTAAATATGTTTAAATATTCCATACATGGAGCGGGCGAACCAAGGGTTGCAACAAGTTCCTTCATGGAAGTTGATTGCAGAAAAATATGCGAAGAAACTGATCCAAACTATAGGGTGATGCCCAGTGATTTCGGCCAGGCCAATGTAAGATTCGTCAAATTCTTCAAACCTTTGCTAATCAGGCAAGATGAAGTGAGCAGTTCGCCATTTGACCCTCCCCAAAAACCTGAATTGATTGATGTTGGCGTCGGAGTGTCCAATATATAATTGGATTATGCAATCACCAAAAGGATGCCAACATAAATTCAAACTGAACCAGTGGCACGTCACATTTAACTGTTTTCTTTCTGGATTGCTGTAGTCCATATTCCCTTCAAATATTATTATGGCAGTGTGTCAAAACCTTGTACCCCTGTAGTTCACATCAAAATAGCTGGTAAATGGATGTTCATCCCACTAAAAATGGTATTAATAGGTATTGATCCATACCCTATTTGGAATAGCAAGACTGACCCCATGTTTCACCATCAAACCCACCCACTTTTCGATGAAATTTCACTGACTGAGCTGAGGCGTGCGACGCGATGTTGCACATGGTATGGAGAAAAGAGGCGATGTAAAGGGCCACATATGCCTGGAGACTGGGCGAGATTCCACCAAGAAATACCCTCTGGTAAATTAACATAGACCCTGGTAGATAGGGGTTGGAAGATTAGTTTCCTCTAACAATTGGTGATTTTCAGGGTCTATGTTTATTTACCAGAGGGTATGAGACAAACAAAGAACCCCAATCTCAACAAAGAAACATTGTCTGAAGAAATTGTTCTGCACCAGCAAGTCCGGCAATCATGAGAGCTTACACAGTTTACCTTTATCGGATCTCATCGGTAATTGAGAAGTGGCATGATGGGATGCGTTACGTGATGGGTCGACTTTGATGTCGGTTCACATCAAACATCGGATTGCGATGCAATGATTGATCATTTTCGTAACATACGGATTTATGTTGTGTAAAGCAAGTGAGGGTTTTTGTGTTTCTATACTGTATTTATAATATACACACGTTCTCATGACATAACACAAGCCAGGGTCACTGCTTCTGTTGGAAGTTTCTCGTGGAAAAGTTCCACCTTAGAGCTCCAAAGTGAAACTGCCTGGTGACATTGTTTTGGACCAAAAGAGTGGGTGTACACCATGGGCCGCCCAAAAGATCATGTTCAAATCGTCCACAATTGTCCATATTTTTTTCTTCAAACTCCAATGTTCATCAATTTTCGCCAATTTTGACCCTGGTTTCTCCCCCAAGTTCCATCACCACGAATTCGCTCAGTTTGGCACCAAAAAGTCGCGTTGGCGCTTGATATCTCCAGGCCTAGGTTCTTGGAGGTGCAGTTGAGGTATGCTATAACCGTTATAACCCCCCTAAGTTGGGATATAATCCCCATAACTATAGCTGCATATCTATTTATAGTTGGAACTGCACTTCCAAGTTGGCATCTATGTCCACATAGAGCATACTTATCCAGGTTGTCCACAATTGAACATGCATGCAGAACACATGTATAATTGTCAAAAGTCAAAAGCGAAACTAAATATCCAGAATACCCTATGAGTCGATTAGTTAAACTTTATATATACAGTATATATATATATATATTGTTGCAGAACTATCCGTTGTCATGCGTTACTGTATATCCATGATTGTCCACAATTGACAATACAATCAACTATCCAAGCATATCCAAACTATCCAAATGATTTCAAATACCATTCACTATCCATTGTCATCATACCCACTATAGTCTCTACTGGTCCCTTCCCCAGTTCATGTTCAACACCCTCCAAAAACCATGGTGGATGTAGGGGATGAAATCACATATTCGGGAACATAGAATCGGTGTTTTTTTTTTATATTAGGGGGGATGGAAGTAGAGCACGAGAAATAGACAAATAGTGTGGCTATGGATCAAGACATATACTGGTTTATATATATATATACATATATACATATATTAAATATAGTTGTTTAATAATTATATATATATATCATTCTCAGGGGATGAACATCCATAAACACCAGCTATCGTGATATACACAAGGGATTATACCCATAATTATCCAATCATTCCCGATTTAGTTTGATGATTTTCCCGTGAAAACTTTCATTTCGTTCGGAAATGTCTGGATCAGATCCAATATTATATGGGTGCTGAATATCAGGGGATGTGAGTCCTGAAACATATACATTGTGTATATATATATATACATATGTCTATCTGCTGTATGTATATCCAATATCTTCCACCCTCCAGTGCCATCAAACATGGACAGCTGGAAAGTGAATTTCCAGCAAGCCAGGTTTGGTTACCAGATGATAAATCCCTTAAACATCGCGATATCACCAGGTTGGTTGGTTGCTGAAAAATCACAATTTTTGCTAGTTAAATCGTCGCTATCACCATTGAACACTCATCATCTCACCACTTAATCGCACTTTTCTATATGCAAACATGGACCCATAATCCATAAGATACTCAAACCATATATCCGCATACATATGTATATCAGTTGTTGATCAAAAATCCTTTTTCCGCATTTTTCCGCGAACGACCATTCTTCGCGAAGAAACATGTTACATCCGCGAGGTCCATGTTTATCTTTCGCGGAACCCATGTTGGGCAACAACGCAATGAAGAATCAGTCATCACCTGCCAAATAATGCCGAATGATCACGGATCACTTCTTGATAGCGAAGTAAACATGCAGCTAGCATCACCGAATCCGTTGGTGATTAAAGTTTTCTTTGGGCAAGGCTTCTTGGGCCACCCCTTCAAAATGCACTTTGACTTTCGCCCGCTCCTTCGCAGAACTTTCGCGAAAATATCCCCACCGGTAGACCCCAGCTTTTGACATATGTATATATATATATTCATATATATGTATACATACGTATGTATATATTATAATTATATATATTTATATTATAATTATATATATCCATATATCATATTGATACTGCAATATTCCATGCTCATGGATCTGTCCCTTAGCAGCCCCATGACTTTGACGGCCGGCTGAATCTGGTCCGTCTCCAGGCGGCTCATCACCTTGCTCCGACATCAATTTGGGGATGCAAAACATGTCAGGTCAAGAAACTGGGAAGATTTTGAACTGAAAGACATAGATGAAATGAATTGAAATGAGAGCTCACCATTCCAAATCCATTTCTAGGAATCTGAGCAAGAAGATCTGCGGGTGCTAATGGGGAGGAATCCAAATCTGGTCAGGTAGTATCCACAAAACGTATGGGTATCCCAACAAATTGGTTGGGCAGCATAAGAAAAACATACAAAATAAAACATCTCCCCTGAGACTTAGATTTTGATTCACACTAATTTATATGGGTATGGCTCAAGAAACGCGCATGGATGTTTCTGCAGTGATCCGGACGTATGGAACGAGTGAGTTGTGTATACTATAGTATACTGAATACTACAGTGGCCTGGTACAAGTACAACTTGTGATTTTGGGCAATGGATCAAGGGTATGGATTAAGGGCATGGGTATAGATCGGGGCTATGGATCCCATGTGGCTCCAGGGTAGAGAAACAATGTGAAACAAGGTGCAAGCCTCCATTTTGTACTCATTCAGATTGGTAATTAAATAATATTATATACCATAGGATATCATATAGGTGTCAATCTTGATGAGAATGTTGCGGGTCTAAGTTGCAATTGCTTCACGAAGTCGTTACACTTGGCTTTCAGGAGACTCCATTGACTTCAGTCCTGTCCTCCTGGGATCCCGTTCTCCAAATTCTGGGGACTCTAAGATCTAAGATATATCGAGATGGCCATCAGGTCGTCCTTTTGCTGTGCATTCGACACGTTTTCTACATCTAGGACTGTAGGAATCTCGTTGGAATTTCGGATTCCATCGGATTCCATCGGATTCCATCGGATTGTCTTTGTTTTGTTTTGGTTTTCCAGATGTTTTTTCAGTCTCAGAATCTCAGATTCAGCTTCTTCACACAGATCGAAATCAGATTTCAGCATGTTTGAAAACCTGGACCCGACCCGTCCGCTTTCTCACCTCAAAGGACAGCAGAGGTGTCGGGAGGCAATCCATCCAGGCTTTCAGACAACACCTCGCCGTAGCGCCGCCGTAGCGCTGGAAGATTTACCAACATGTTTACTCTCCAAGTACCTCCAAACATGGGCTACTCTCTGGTAAAATATCACAATTTTTGGTAAATCCTATTAAATCATCCTCATAAATGATCTATTTTCATGGGCCATGGCTTCCATAGCTATGTGAAATAACTAGAGGGATCCAGATGCCCATGATTTTGGGGCTACCCATGAAATCGTGGGTACTTGGTTCACCATTGGAAAAATAAAGAATTACCATCAGCAAATCTATGAGACTGGCACAGACCTTGGTTTTGCAGCACCATATACGGCAATCAGTGGGTGTGGCATTTGTTTGGATGAACACATCCCTGAAACTCTAGTGAAATGTGGAGTAAATGAAATGTTGGTGGGTTTACCTCTGTATGAACATGTTGTGTTTTTTGGGGTTGTGTCTGCGTATGGGCTGAGCATTTGTTTGCCAACAATCGGCAAACTACAGACTAAACCTTTTTTGGGGGTGGCTTGATTTATTTTGTCCAGTTCAATTTTTGTTGGTCCTAGAAATCAATTAGCCCAATACAACTCGATGAAATGTGTGGCCTTCTTCAGTTTCTTCAGTGTCTTCAGGTTTGATGTGCATAGCAACCGGTTGACAATTGGTAAGTTTCGTCGAAGGGAGAATGACCTACATATCAAGTATAGGTCCCCTCACTGAGATCGGCAGCTTCCGGAGAATTGTTTGGAGGGCTTCCTAGCCATTTCCGCATCCCTGAGAAACGTCGGCCATTGGGCTGGTTCCTTGCGACCACCTGGTAATCAAGCAAGGAAATGGGAAGCTGTTCGAAAGTCCCCCATGTCAAAAATAAGGTAAATTCATGCAAACAAATGGATAAAATAGGACCAATCGATTACAATCTTGGTTTCAGTTTACACTTAGCCATGGAAAATGACCTGTGGCCATGAAGATGACTTGATTAAGTATATACCCTCTGGTAATCACACGTGGCAATTGAAAATCCACCATTTCTATAGTTCCATGACTTTTCCAGTTATAAACCTCCACTTTATTCGGGGATTTACCAGCCAGCCACGTTTGATTACCAGATGGTAAATGCACTGATGTATATTATATAACGTTTTCTATAATTATCAAAATTATCATTTAGGATCTCACTATTATCCCCATTAAACCATACAAACCTATATTCAACTATACTAATTATATACCCTCTGGTAAACTAACATAGCTATGGAAAATCAGCATTTTCAATGGGAAATTCCACTATAAATCACCATGTTCAATAGCTATGTTAGTCATTACCAGAGGGTATACCATTAAACCTCCATTTTCACCCATGGCATCCACGTTGCCCAACATGGCACCACAACAAGGCTGGATCTAAATCTCGAGGGAGCGGATTCCCGGCATCCACGAGGTTCAACTCATGGCGCATGATGGCGGCAGGCGCCGCTGGGTGTAAGAAATTGGCATCCTACTGGGTGTAACAAATGGTTAATGATGGTTGATGGGATTTTAATGGGATTTCCATTGTTAATAATGGTTAGTAATAGTTAATGATGGTTAATGATGGTTAAGAATAATATATACTGGTTGGTGGTGCAATAACAATTTTGAAAAATATGAGTTCGTCAATGGGAAGGATGACATCCCATATATGAAATGGAAAATAAAAAATGTTTGAAACCACCAACCAGTCTATGAATATCTCTATGAACAACTCTATCTTGGGTATACATCTTGCTTGATTATGAACATCTCTATGAAAAGGAATTGGATTCATGGACAATGTTAAGTCACAATGATTATAATCCTTCAGGGGAACGAACATCTCTATGAAAACACATTGATGGGTATAGACGGTATAGACAATCCAACTTTGGACGCGCTCCATGTGGCAAATCCACGCTCACTATCTGTCCCTTGCACTGGTGGCGGGTACAGGTGAGTAGAAAGAAACTGACACTGAAACTTCCAAAGATATGCACATAATTCGATATTCAACCATTGCATTTTCAGGGTCAAACACATTGAACAACCCCCACTTTAGACCCATGATGCTTTGAACATCTTCCATGTCGCTGTTGTTGTTGTTGTTCAAGTGAGGATATCCCAAGCCGATGTGGTTGGAGTCGCAGGGTTGGCCAAATGGGATTTCCAGCTCATTTGATTATGATCAGTATACAAAAGATAGCATAAGCCCCTGAAAGTCATCAACAAGCCACCATTCGGATCGTATCCCCATGTCCTGAGGTTAAAAACCCTCAAAATGCTGGTTAAATCCCAATGTGTTTTGTAACCCAGCTGACCATGATTGCACTTATCCTTAATATAACTGTTGTCCAACACCCGTGTTAAACGTTTGCAAAAGCCCAATTCTAGCAACACCCCTATGACATGCCGAAAAGTAAAATCCATTGGAAAAAATCAGTGAAATGATGACTTTTCGGATCTCCCGGATCTTCGCCATTCTCTGAGGTCACCACCAAGTCAAAAATTTTGGCGTCCACGTCTGGCAGGCTCAGAAATGTCAACCCGTTTGTCAACCCTGGAGAAACCTTGACCTCTGGTTGGTTTAGTTGGAGGGAATCCATTTTAAGAGCAACTTACCCTCTAAGACTCCAGTTTTCACTTACGTGGCGGAAAATCCCCGAACTGGAGGTCTAATGAGGTCCAGTTAGCTGGGAAAATCATCGGTCACTAAAATGGGGGATTTGTAAGTGCCACAGTTTTTTGAGGAGTGACTCCCACAGACTCTTGACCTTTTCGATCACATCGAAAAGGGATTTACCTATACTTACCGATCAAACATGGTGATTTTCCAGTTCGCTACGTGAAAAATTACGGTACCAGGCTGAGTACATTCCCCCAACAAAAATCGCCCAAAAATCTCACATCCAGGCACCAAAGAGACGTCCAAACTCTTCATCAGCAGCTTGTCTCTCCAATGCCTGAAGCGTCTTTGCCATCACATCGTCGAAAACATGAATCAAATATTGAGTGCGAACTGAATGTGTATATATATATAATTATATATATATATAGTTATATACAATTAAATATTATATATAATTATATAGTTATATATAATTTATATATAATTAAATAATTAGATAATATGTACATATGTATTATAAGTATTTTTTATAATTAGATGTATATATATATGTATGTATATATATATATACAGTAATATGCATGTGTGTATATATATATTTTTAATATGTAGATAGATATATATATATATATGCATGTATCAGGATTTGAAGCCAATCTGAAAATAGAATATTAAACACGCATATCGTTGTAATTCAGTCATGTCCTTCCTGGTGCTTAAAGTGGATTGTCAACTCCAGGTTTCAGGCACTGAAAAAATCATCATTGACATATGCATGTAATAATTGCAATATGGACAGAATATGTACATATTATTCCATCTATAGAACGTGTATCTATAACATGTCTATTCTATCTAGTTTTCTTTCTATCTATGAAAATGCCTGTTCTTGTGTACGTCAATTCACCATTTCATTCATGGAACTTTGCACCAAAGCCGTTAACAACAACTGTCACCATTGGCAAAATATCCTCAACTACGGTAATCTTATTCCCCGAATATCAAACACCCCCATCGTATGGTTCCAAATATATCCAAATATGTTGTTTCATCCCCTACCTTTTTCCCTGCTTTTTACTCTGCTTTCGGGGGTCAAACTTCTTCTGCCCAAAAAAAATAATGGCCTCGCACAAAAAGATCACCGCGGGTGGAAGTTTCGGATACCAACCTTGGCGATGTAATGGGATGAGACTAGGAAAACCATGAAAAAAAAAACACGTTTTTTCCTGAGGTTTCATTGGTCTTGTTGGGGAAATCTTCACCCGAAACCATTGAACCCATTGTTTTTACCATGAAATGTAGAGGTTTCATGTAATTTTTCCCTTAAACCAATACTGATAATCAATCGTGTAAATGAGACCAAATATGTCTCTGATCCAGGATTAGTTTTTGACCAAAAATGCTCCGTGCATCTCGAATATCTACCATCTCGACCATGTTTGCGGTAAAATTTGGGAAAAAATCTATATTGGGGTTTGGCAATGGATGTTTCCCCACGTTGAAACCCTTCTTTTTTGATCCCAAAATCAGGCGACACGGTCTTGTCGGTGCCCATGTTTTTTGTCCGCCGAGAGAGATTGGGCTGACAGCAATATGGGTGTGTCTGAAAATGGTGTGTACCGTATACCTCAAAATGGCTGTTCTGGACAAATGATGAGCAACATTTATATATCAACATTTCATGTGGTACCCATGGGCCCATATCTCAGATTTTGGGCCAAGAGGCGCCCAGTGGTTTTGTCCATGTAGTCCACACCAAAGGTGTTGCAAATCGCCCTGGCGTCACCAAAATAGAACGGCCGACTGGGACGGGTGGAAAACTGCCCCCATGACACACCCACTTCGTCCGAGATTTTTTTCCTTTCACCCGAGATTTTTTGGTACTTTCCCGGTCAAGAGCCAACTCACTCTGCCCGGAACTTCTTCGCCTGCACAGCTTGGTAGCCGATGTTTTTGCAAAATGAATAAAGGCCGGTGAAACTGAACTACACCAGCTGGCTTTCAACTCTTCTTTTCGCCAAAACAAACATAAATATGTTGATGATGTTGTGAGAACCATAAGGCTGTTGAGGCTGTGTGCAGGGGTTGAATCCCCATGAGCCACCACCAAGGCCTACTTTGAAAGAAACGATTTTGGGTATCGTGATGTTGATTTTGGACACAGACCCTTCCAATACCCGCAAGAAAATGGTAACAAGTACTAAATCTATGGAATAAAACATCATCTTTCTGGATACTTGGAGGGCATATATCTTTGACATACTCTGTTCGGTTCTCGCGCCGCGCCTTCTTCATCTGCTTCACAGTATCCAGATCTTTCGCATTACGCTTGCGATGGTCGATAATCTCTTCCCGTCGTTTCTCTCGAATCTGAAATCGATAGAAATCAGGCATTTCCTGATAGGGAACTGACAAATGCACGCCACTCGAAGGCACCGCAAAAAGTCACCGACCTGCATGTCATAGAATTCCCCCAACATTGTTTCGGAATATGTTGGAATCCATGCATGTTTATTCCCCACCTGCCAGGTGAGGGTTGTTAGATTTTATCAGAGTTGTTGTCCTCCTCTTCCTCGCCATCCTCCTCCTCCTCCTCCTCCTCCTCGCCTCCTCCTCCAGTTTCTCCTCGACCATGTAGGCATCAACTTCCACCTCAACTTCCGCCTTGCCAACTCTTCGCCAAGCTCTTCGCCAACTTCCCAGCTCAGTGCGCACCGCTGGACCTCAACCTGGGAGCTTCCCAGCTCAGTGTGCACCGCTGGACCTCAACCTGGGAGGTTCCCAGCTCAGTGTGCACCGCTGGACCTCAACCTGGGACCTTCCCAGCTCAGTGTGCACCGCTGACCTCAACCTGGGACCTTCCCAGCTCAGTGTGCACCGCTGGACCTCAACCTGGGACCTGCCCAGCTCAGTGTGCACCGCTGGACCTCAACGGCCAGATAGAATGCCAGAAGATATGCCAGATAGAAAGCTATAAGATATGCCAGATAGAATGCCAGAAGATATGCCAGATAGAATGCCAGAAGATATGCCAGATAGAATGCCAGAAGATATGCCAGATAAAGTGCCAGAATGTTTGCCAGATAGAATGCCACAAGATTTGCCAGATAATATGCAAGAAGATATGCCAGATAGAATGCCAGAAGATATGCCAGATAGAATGCCAGAAGGTATGCCAGATAGAATGCCAGAAGATATGCCAGATAGAATGCCAGAAGGTATGCCAGATAAAGTGCCAGAATGTTTGCCAGATAGAATGCCAGAAAATTTGCCAGATAATATGCCAGAAATTGCCAGAAGATATGCCAGATAGAATGCCAGAAGATTTGCCTGATAGAATGCCAAAAGATTTGCCAGTAACAAAATGTATAAATGTCATGGTGGGGATCACACGAAGTAAAGTTTTTTTTTTTACCAGGCGCAACCCTGTCCTTGTTCTTCTTTTTCTTGCCCCCAGCTTGCACCGGAGCTGCTTTGATGGCTTCCCCAAAGACCCCGGTGTTGCTCCTGGGCCGCGCCGCCCCGCGGATGGTGAGACCATCCGGCGTTCGGGTGATGCCACTGATGACTTTTGTGAAGCCATCGTCGTCCACCTCGGACCGGGCTCTTGGGATGACTCAAAGCTGGTTAGTAACCATAGTCATTGTGTGGTGCGTTAATAATTACACCCGTTTAAAGTATGAGAGGCCAGCGTTCTCAGCGCCCACAAATCTCGTAAAAAATGCTATGTTTTGAGCATTTTCTGACATGTGTGTCCAAGTCTGTAAGCAATATGTACTGTTGCCTTTTCCAGCAGTTTTAAGACATGTTCTCATTGCTGCAGGTTGTCTATCAACGGTTCTATGTCATTTAGCCAGTGAATATCAGAAAGAAAATTCAATTTTGCCCTGTTGCGCCATGCTCAAATGATAGGGGTGTGTTTGCTTCTATGTTGCAGGTTTTTATAGCAAGCATGAACAAGAGGAAACAGCACTTTTGATTGACAGAAGATTTCATTTTGTCCCCAAGCAGCATTGCATCTTCCTGACAGAGCTCCCTACAGAAAGAGATATGGAATGTTTTGCAAGGGTAAGCATATTGTTCCTTTGAAAAATATTGTGTTATTAAACCCTAGTACAGCATCAACTCAGATTCTAAGGGCCACAGCATGCTTCTCATAAGTCATCGTTGAAAATTTGAAAGAATGTGGCATTTCTTGAGGAAGTTGTGGCATGCCTCTATGCAACATTCTTCTATAGAGGGAACAACATTCCTTTGAGAAAGTGTAAAGCAAGACCCTGAGATGTGCATAGCATTCCTTTAGAACAAGTGCGTTCTGTCTTCCATATATTTTAATGAACATATGATAGTAATTCCTTCCATAGAGGTCGTAGTCCTTTTAGAGAAGAGTAGCATTTCCTTAAGATAAAATATGCATATACATTAGTGTTTTTCAGAAAAGCGGCATTGCTATCAGACAATACTTGATGGTTTCATGAAATCTTGATTTTAAACAACGGTATTATGCCATATTACTTCGAAAAACTATTATTCATTTGGAAAATATAATATGATTTTCAAATAACATAATTCACTGTATGATATTATTAATTATATATATATGCAGTTACCCACAATCTTCCTTTCAAAAGTATGTAGCATCTCTTTGAGAAGTAGCCTTCAAGACACACAGCAGTCCTAGTGACAGAGTATGGCTGAGTATGGTGTGATTTACAGTAAGTTGTTGTACAAAAGGGAACCCTTTCATATATACAACAATCCCTTTGAAAGAGGGTGATGTGTCTGTAATAAAGCGCAATGCATGAAATTGCCATTTGAAGAAGTATAGTGTTCCTTGCAGGAAATATAGCATTATTTTGAAAGGGTATTCTTCAATAAGCAGTTGCTCTTTCAGAGATCACAGTGCAGCATGCCTTTATGCAAGTTTCCTAGAAAAGGATGCAATATATTATATTTGTTCATTCCTTTGAAAAGAGGGTGGTATTCCTTGCTCAGAAGAAAATTACACAAACAGAGCCACCACCTCCAGAAAATCGGAAATTAGGCCTTTCTGTTCAGGAAATATGGAGAAAACATTTTCAAGGTAAAACCACCCCTATAGACAGGCGGTACAATAAGCAAAACCACCAAAAAAACACAAAAACCAAAAAAAACAAAAAAAACAAAAAAAACAAAGATCCAGCAACTATGAGCCCCCCAACCTTTCTCTGGAATCTTTGGTTTTTCGTTTTTTTTTGTTTTTTTTGTTTTTTTGTTTTTTTCGGTTTTCAGTTATGGAGTTTAATTTTGTGTAGGGAATTTTGTTCTTGGGGTTTGCCTGTGGGAGATGCAATGTTGAAGTGACAAGTGCAGCCATATTTTTTTTTCTGGATGGGTAGATTCATGGAGAAAAGTGGCAAAAGGAGACTGCCCAAAACGTGGGCGCTCACAACGCTGCTTTCAGTAAAGTATATATATATATACTGTATGTATATATATATATATATACTGTATATATACTGTACATATATATATATATATATACTGTACATATATATATATATACTATATATATATATACTGTATATATATATATACTGTGTATATATATATATACTGTGTATATTAGGGATAAGCAACGAAGGGATTTGCTAGCGCAGGCTCGACCAGTTTCTAAGTGGGATGATGATCCAAGTGCCACAAACACTGTCCAGCTCCAAACACCGTCTCAGGTATTTGGAGCACTGGGGCATATAATGGCATATATATATATATACATTCATAATATGATAGTTTGGAATGGGATATGAATATATATATATATTCATATATATATATATAATCACATATATATATATAATCATATATATATATATAATCCTATATCTATATATATATATGTATATGTATATATGAATCATGGTGAGAAGTAGCCAAATTGCTGGATTCTATATGGAAGAACTATTGACATCATCCATTGCAAGCTGGAAAATCACAGTTGTTCATGGAAAAATCGCACATAGATGGACGTTTTCATGAGGCCAGCAAGCCAGGAATAGTGACTAAAAACATCAGCATTTTCAGGGCAATAAATCTTATTGGAGAATCACCCTGGAACACATGCTTGGTGAATTGTGGGCCATAGGGACACCTATTTTGATGTATTTTGTTGGAGGTGTGGGTCATGTTTTGGAACCAAATTTGACAAATTCCAAGGTGATGTTCCATCTTTCAGGTTACCCAGTCGGAATCAAATATGGTCGACACATTCGTTAAGCAACATGGATGTTGATTCTACACATGTTTCTTCAAACCAAAAATATATACTTGAGACTTGGACCTTTGATAGCATAGAGTGATAGGACAATGCAAGTCACTTCCGATTGTGATAGAAAGTCAAACATTTCAATCGGCAAAAACACAAACATAGACAAAGTGATTGCAAATAATCCAAAGCCGCCTGCGTCTCTCTAGCTAAACGCTTCTTTTCCTCCTGCTTCTCATCATAGTTGGCCATCCACTCGTCGATTTCCCGCCGCAACTTCTGAGGGTCCTGAGATGCTGTTGAGTCAAAACCCTAGTACCGGGTACCCAAACGGTAGCCCAACAATAGCATAACATAATATTAAAAAATATATATAATAGCTATATAGTTAATGGATGTTTATTCCCCCAAAGATGATGAAATAGGTGTTGACCCCAGTTCTCTTCTCAACGTGGCAAATGCTCCAGCGCTATTTCGCTACGAAAATGGCAGAATGTCACAAGGTGCTTGCATCTCAGTCTTTCTTGGACTTGAAGCACAATGTCAACCCCAGATTGATAAACCCTGACCATGAATACCCTCAAACTTTCAAACTATAAACTTGGTACCCCTGCTAGCAGGAAACTCGGGGAGTTCGCAATTCCTGGGTTACAGTAAGCTGCGGCGCAAGCTTCTGGATAGATCGTTTTCCTCGCTCTCAAACACTCTTTCAGCACTGCCGTCGGTGGAGGAAGCACCGCATGAGAGATCTGCCCTGTCGCTGCATCCAGAGCCTTCTGAAGCGACAGCACCTGGTAAAACTCACGGGGCCCACGGTGCCCACGTGTCTGGGTCGTGGATCAAGCCTTGTACAACCGGACTTTGGGCCACTAAATTCAAGGTGGAAACCCTCTGGTAATGTGCCATGGCAGTGGAAAAAACTCCTATTTACAGACTATAAACGATACTCATCGATTTTCCCATTAAAACTTCAATTAACGGAAATTGTCCATTACCAAGTTTGATTACCAGAGGGTCCAACAATGAGACCCTACAGGATCAAGTCCATGGGATGCCTCTGAGGAAAGGACGGATCATTTCATGGCATTTAATTTCTAGGACCTATATAACTGAAACTATACAGACTATACATTTTATGGTTCTTTCCCTCACCTGGGCAGGAAAAACACGAACGGAAAGCGCATCCCAGAGGTGCCGAGGTGCCGACAAGCATAACATAGCCAATCTATGCAAACGCCACGAAAATTTATCCATCGATCTGGTTTACCCCGATTTTCGATGGTCAATTTCCCAAAATCTCGTTGGGGGAAGCACCCAAGTTTGTTAAATCCCTAGCCATGTAGCCAGGGCTTCCCCAGTAGCACCTCTTGAAAAACGATCTTCGCAAAAACCACGTGGAGCTTCACATGGTCCTCCCTCTGTTCGACCTGTCACGCTGCGGTCAAATCATCCCAGAACTTGGAAAAATACCTTTTCTTCAACTTCAACTAACTTTAGAAGCTTGAACAAAGTGAAACTTCTATAGTGATTGTAGTTGAGGTTCAAATTCAAGTGCAACTTTTGATTCTGTTTCAACTTCAGCTTTAGGCTTTCAAGTTCACTTTACAGAAAATGTGGATTTGTCTGAAAAGATGGTTAAACCTATAGATCCTATTCTTTATATTTCTTTATCATGTTCAAACTTAAAATGGCAAGATTGAATATCACACAGTTTCAGACAAACCCATATGGACGTTTCCTGAAAGGGTACCCCCAAATCATCCATTTATAGATGGTTTTTCCATATAAACCATCCAGCTATTAGGGTACTCCCATTTATGGAAACCCCCATATGGATCCATATGGAATAAAAAAGAACAACGTCCCCCGGAACAGAGACACACCTTGGGTGCTCGCTTTTCCACGCATTTGAGCTCCACCCTCCTGGGAGATGCCCGTGAACTCAACACGCGTTGACAGGGCAGTTTTTTTAGCCTTGTATAATCTGTTGTAACCAGGGATATTCCATGTATAATAGAATTAAATCCAGTTGTACACAAGATGTTTATTCATGTTTTTCCATGTTATTCCCACTTACTTGTTGCAATGCACCCCCAAAGTAGTTTACCCACGTAATCTTCCCTTTCTATTCTGGGTTCTTACTGACTCACAAGCTGCTTCAGGCAAGAAAAGAACTAAGGCTGAAACTCCGAATCACCGTGAAGGAAGGGCATGTCGGAATTAAATCGTCTTCATTTTCCATTTAGAAAATGCCAATGACAAAGTGGGTGTGGTTCAACAGAGCACCAATGAAAGAATCCGAGCATCTCCACAGGACCAAAGCTGGAGAAGCTTTTCTGCAGTTGTGCCTCTGTGGTAAAGGTATCCAAATGGGTCACGAAGAGAGTTCTTGGAGCACTTTCCTGAAATCGGTCGAAGGGGAACATTTACAAGGGCTACATTCTGTTATGGTACTGTAAAACATGGTAAAACCATGATTTGAATGGCAAGAAGCCTGGTTCACGATGACAAAACTCTTCTTCATTGCTGCATTGGTAAAAACCCTGGTTTCCTGATGATTTTACCCCAGTTGTGGGACCTGGCTGAAGATCATCTTCAAATCCCTCAGTTTTACATCAACCCCAGATTTTCCATAGTTTTCCCAGGTCTATGGCATGGTTCCCCAACAAAAGAACTGTCCGGATGCCCGCCGCTCCTTCTCTGCAGGATCTCTGGCTTCGTGCTTCTTGACCAGAAGGGTCCTGGCGGTGTTGAAATAGAAATTACTGGGATTCTCAAGTACAGCAACCCCCAAACAGATGCCGAACTGTGTTTCCAGCATGGAACTGTGTTTGATGATGTTTGTTGCTATGTTCCACTTCATTTGCAGGTGTGCAGTGTTTTTTCCTTTTTGGGGTATACTATATTATTGTAATATATGCTATATGTACGATCATCATGAAGTAGATAGAATATGGAAGTTTCAAAGATATTCAGATTTTACCGACGATTTATGTGAATTTTCATGATTGATTTACTTCAGGATGACTGTAAATACAAGCTATGATATTCATGATTGTTGTACATGGTTATATAATGTTATATAAATATATTTATATATATGTGATATGATTAGAATAGGTCTTGTATACTATGTGTGATTATTTCAAGCCCGAACAAGATGGACAAGTAGTTTACCAAGAAATGGGTATGTATATATATATATATATATGGGTATGGGTCAAAATTAGGTACCCCAATAATTGGATGGTCAATACTAAACTAGACTAACATCTGTGGTCCCCTAGGTCTTCCATTTTGACCCACATCCATATATATACACATATATACACATATATATATATATACCACGTTATGTTTCTATCTTTTTGGGTGATTGCAATCTTACTATCTTAACAAACAACAGTGGTATATCTCCGCAGCTGGCTAAATCGTGAGGCCTTGATGCCTGGATTGATCCAACTGAAGTGATGTTCCACCATAAACCTAAACGATTTAGCTTAGCCGGTTACCCTACCTTTTGGGGCACACCTTTGTGTGTTGGAAATGATGGAAATGCAACAATATTCATCATTTTTGGATATGGTTATCATTAAATCACTTAAATGCCTCATGCAAATGGAAAGATAATCGGGGCATAGTTCACTTTGAGGTTTATCACATGAGTAAACTGTCCCAGAAATTGGGGTTGAGCATTGGATCTGACTTATTACTCTGGGGGCCTGTACGGTTTGGAATACGGTATATGCAATACCAGGCGGATGTGATTAAAATAACAGGCGAAACTACTGTCCCCCCCAACTACCAGAGACCCCGTCAAATAGAGGGTTGTAAGACCACTTTACTCTAAAAATGCGCTCACAGGTTGATTAGTTTTGGTATATGTTCATTCTGGGGATGGTACTGTGGACGGAGGAAATCCTGCACCAGGCAGGGTAACTTTTGGTAACTATGAAACACGGTAAATATGTAATGGGATTTTATAACGGGATAAACCATCTACCAACTGGTGCAGGATTTCTTCCATCCGCAGTATTTCATATAATGGGGTACACCCAATCATAAACGGGTCCCATTAACCAACCATGACTGAAAATCATTTTACATCACTTCTGGGGGTATAGTATACCCAACCATGCACAAACTTCTTTTGAGGATGATTGATAGTTATCCCATGATTCATATCCTACCCCCAAGCTTCCAGTTACCTTTGGGACAGGTAACCACTTCAGTTTCCTATGAGACAGGTAACCACTTCAGTTAGTTGGCGGAACCAAGGTTTGATGTAGCGATTGGAACCGTGACAAAACAGGTTGGAACCGTGACAAAACGCATTGGGACAGTGAACATGTTCACCTGGGAACCGTTAGAAAATGAGTGGAACCGTGATAAGCCAGTTGCTTCTATTTGTGGTTCCTCGCTGGCAGCTGGTTCCTGAAAAAACCGGCGCCGAGGCCTAGTTACCTATGGGAAAGGTTACCAGGAAGACTAGGGCAGGGTACTACAGTATCTATATCTCTATTATTGAGTCTACCACATTAGTTCATATCCTCCTTACCGTGACAATGATCCGCGAGAAGCATCCGCCTGGTGACGGGCGACCCTGCCACCATTGGCAGCCGCAACAGCTTGTAGCCACGCAGGCCATTGGACTGGGCGTTGCCACCGGCGTTGCCGCCGTTGCCGCCACGCGGCTTCCCACGCGCCATGGCGCGATGACGCGGGCACGCCCGTGTGGTTGGTGGGAAACCTTGGGAAAGCAGAAAAGCGAAATGGGATATCTAAACAGGATAGTAAAAAATCCTTTGATGTATAGGTCTAGGTCAAACCACCTAGATGCGATGGGTGTTTCACTGAGGTACACCAATGTTCAAAGAACTCAAGTGATCAATTCCCGCAAGGCCCCCTAGTCCTGCGGGTTCCTCAATGTTCAGAAACACATGCATTGATTACATGTACAGAAACACTTTAAGCGGTTCTTATGGCAACCAGCATTTTTCTTGACGAAAAACCTGTGATAAACTTTGAAGACATCGTCAGCGGGGTTAGACTGAAGGCAGCTGTCGATCTCGAGCAAAAGTGGGGCAAACCCAAAAGTAAGATCAACGTTATTCCTCCCCCTAACTGGTCTTTAACGGGAATTTACTTCCGCAAAAGTTGGGTTTAGTGATTGGTATAATGTAATAATAATAATAACAATAATAATAATATTATATTAATAATGATAATAATATATGTATGTACTTACAACACATATACTAACAACATGTTGAGTTGCGAGTGGACAATGATGCCTGATGCATAGCATGATAGAACCCGACTCTGAGTCTAAATCATGATCATAGCATGTCGGATGTCACTTGTCATCTCCCCAAGTAGCAAAGCCTCACTTGATGTGGCCTCAAGAACACACTCTTCCAGGATTGAATCCATCGGAGCAGGGCAAACGGATCCTTGTATGATTTGAGATTACTGGCTGAGTAACGCAGCCAAATGGTGGTTTCCATGCATGGGGGTACCCCAAAATGGATGGTTTATAATGGAAAGTCATATATTTAAATATATTAAAATGGAAGATTTGGGGATTTAGGGGTACCCACCCCCTTCTATCTGCAACGAAATCATCCGTCAGCCGATCTTTCATGTGAGCGACCCCATAAAAGGATGGGCCATGAAGGATGAAGGATCCAGACACTGCAGAGAGTCCAACAAAACCCATATGTGCGACGGTCAAAACTCAATTCATGTGGTGAGGTCATGGCATCGCTTCATAAGGCCCCCTATCGCTACACACAGTCCCAGCACCCTTTTCACCAACTAGGCAGAATTGCTGCTAGAAGAGGAGGATCCAGATGAGGAATCGGATATTCCCCTTGCGATGGTATCTCCAGGGAAATTCAAACTTTTACTTGATCACCAAGGCTGACGTCGACAGCTTCAGCTAGACACCAGCCGGACTCACTGCAGGTCATCTGACCTCGGGGGCTGCCCTTGGCTTGTGTTGGCTTGTCTTCGCTTGTCTTGGCTTGTCTTGGCTTGTCTTGCCTGTGCTGCCTTGTTTCCGGCGCCTTTTTTTCTTCACCCCGCCTCCTTTGCAACCTAATAACACGCCAAAATGAATCGGCAAAACCCTGACCAAATGAACCCTTTAAGAACTAACCCAGTAAGAACTTGAGGGTACCCTTGTTCATACTTCCCATATTTTTCCACCTATAGCACAAGTTGTATAGTTTCAAGTTTCAAGTGACCATGTGGGGCACTCCCTAATTTCATGGATTTCAGGTATCGCTCTGGGTATCGAGGGGTATCGCTTCGGGCATCGCTACGGGGACCAGAAAATGTGTGATCTCAGGTGTATGTTTCAAGTGACACGAAATTCTGACAAGCTCCATGTTGCAATTCTACTCCTGGACAGTGGCTTTGGAGAAGCGTCCGTGACCGCACAAGGATGCTTTTTCAACATATCTCAGCACGGTCACTATCTGAATCAACATCATCACCATCACCATCATCATCAGCATCATCACCATCATCAAGCTCATGATGCGTTATGAATTAGTTTCTTGCATACCTTATAGATCAACATACCCCAATATATCAATATTGTTTAATGTAACTATCTCATATATACTTGACGACAGGCCATCTTGCAACTACCCAGGAAGACCAGCCCACTGCGACTGCTCCAGTGTCGCACTCTGACATCAAAAGATTGGAAAGTCATGCGCCCAACAGGAAGCTTCAATCATAAACAAAGTCTAAAAAGAGGTATCGCTACATAAGGCCCCCTATCGCTACACACAGTAAATCACATATTTTGAGTAGTGATGGCGGATCGTAATTGAAGCCTTTCATAGCGTCTTTTGACCCTTGCTCATATCTATCCGTCAATTAGAATATCCTCATAACATGGTGGGTGAATCCACAAACTTAAAAAAACGCCATACATGTACCATGTTTTGTATTCCATCTTGGAAAACTCCTCGACCCCGCTCGTTCATCACATGTTAAAACCAGGACCAAAGTATATTCCACATTTCATCGTATCCCAGGAAATGTTCCATCAAAAATGCCATGCTGATTGGCAACAAATCCCGGTGTATGTCAACCACTTTCAACCATATATTTAAAAAAAAAAACATCCCCAACCCGAACAACAAATGCGTCAAACATCCATTGAAAGAAATACATACAGTTCAACCCTCAACCCAAAAACAAATCAAAATCAACCACTCCGTAAACATCCAGCTTTCAACGCCATATATAAAATTTCAATAAATGTCTATCAGATTTCAACCATCAACCCAACAAATTCCCATACCTCCACCACAAAAAAATAATACTAAATTCATCCAGACTATATTAACCAAAGAAGTTGGTTTGTAAACCCGATGAACTGGTTCGACAAATATTTCCCATAAACATCCATAAACCAGAATTAGTTCACCAAATAACCAACTTAGCTATCGTGAAATCACCAATCACCTATCAATGCCATGTTATATATATATAATTATATATAATTATATATATATATATATTTATTATATAGTTTTTCCCCATGGTTTGCTGGTTAAACTATGTTAAACTAACCATGGCTTTCAGTGACCTCACCTCCGGTTTTGCGGTTCCCGATGCGTTCCCCGCGCCTCACGGGTGCCCCGAAGTTCACCGGAAGATCGCTGCCGCGCTGCTGCGCATCTTGACGCTGGATCACCTGAAGCTGAGAAGATCGTTCTGATTGTCTTAACTACAGTTATTATATAGTTATTACCCATAGGATCCATGTATGCTGTATATGGTAACATGGATCCCATCAATATACCCCAAATGTTTGCATATATACCATACATGGATCCTATGGGTTATATGCCACATACTATAAATTGTTATGTTATTACATGGTTAAAAAAAATATTGGTTATTATTGTTATACATTATTGTTATTATTGTTATGTGTATAATATAATGACATGGGTCTCGGCCAAAATCCTGCCAGTTCGTGGACTTGTGTCGGCGGAAGTTTGGGTGTTTTCTTCCACCTTTGCCATGGATACTTGTGTGGCTATCGTGTTCGCTTCACTCATCGGAGTGCCATTTGTTGAATTCGCAACGCCTTTGACATCCTTTGACCGGAACTTTACCATTTCTCTTGGTCCAGTGCGTTTCTGTCATGACCAGGCCCCCTGTTTCGCCGATCACTGTTTTGTACCTCTCCTCCTACATGCCAGCTGAGGATTCGGGAACTCTGATCCGACTTTGCTGCATTGACGGGCAGCTTGGCGGACTGCTGTCTCGAAGCAGTTGTTCTCATCTACTTTGGCGCCCTATTGTTGGATGTGGCTTTGGGTCACTGTTGTCTTGGGATTTCAGTTCGGGAGAACCTTGAACTACGGTGGCTGAGATATGCCCGCGTGCCAAGTGGGATGGAAAGAGGTAATTGGATGCTGCTTCGTGCAGCTGGACCTGGGATGGAACTTTGTAGCAACGATTTTCCTCCAGATTTGCGCCGTCCAGATCACTGCTGATGACCATGTGAACACAAAGATCACACATTTTTTATTTCTGCGGACTGGGTCGAGGGGACCTGGGGCTTGAGAGCACCGCATTCTATTTGCAGCTCTTCTTCAGGAGACCTGAGCCTCCGCGCCGCGCTGTCACAGCGTTTTTCCCATGTCAATTTGTCCGGTCTTGTCAGCACCAATCTGACACACGTGCTTTAGACCCTGTTCCTGCTTCCAGGGCTTGATCTTGCTGCTAGAGTGTATGTTGCTAATGATCCCAAACAGTTTGTTGAATATTCAGGGAAGTTGGCTGAGGGAAATCCTCTCAGCCGCTTTTGATGTGGGTGTGAAGCAACCTGTTTGTGCGTGATCTTACGCCCCGGATCATGGTGTCGTCTTAGTCTGTGCGGCTCTGACAACACGTCCAAGCTCATAGGAGCGGAGAGACTCTCTCTCTCTCTCTCTGCCGCGCGCAATAATATGATCGATTATATATATATATACCTGGATCTTCCAGGTATGCGTTGTTTTTGCTCTTTTACTAAAGGCAGAAATGTCTGTTGTATTTTTTCAGAATCGCCTTTTGTCTTCAGAATCGCCTGTCGGCAAAGCATGAAACCGAAACTGCCCTAACCAAATTACCCCACTAGACATGTTTTGATTTACCCAAATTACCTTAATACATGTTCATATATGTCTTGGTTTGCCCAAACTATCCTACCACATTTCTTGGCTTAAGTTTAACTATCCCAACAAGTTTCTTTGCTTGTACAAATTATCCCAATGCATTTCTTGGTTTTGCCAAACTATCCCAGTAGAGTTGTGTTTTACCCGAACTATTTCATGTTCCTATCCTCAGCTGTCACACACCGGCTTGTTGGAATGCAAGAGTTTGCTCTTGGCCTGAACATGTGGTTGAATTTGGCCTTGGATGGGCTTTAACTGGAATATGTTCCTGCCCCAATCAAAAACGTTGGCCGGGTAAAGTCGCCTTTAGGTCGCGAAAAGTCGCCGTTTGGTCGGGAAAAGTCACCCGCTCCGTTATTTTCTTTTGAGGGTTACAAACTTCCAGAAAAAGACACTGTAATTCCAGCAAAACCCAATTCAAAGGCATTCCAACTAGTTTTCCCATTCTTGCGGGAGAGATCCAAATGACCATGCCTGGGCTAAATGCCCTGCATTGGTCAGAACCCAAAATCAAAGATATAGGAAACTAAGGATAATTCCAGGTAAGAAAGCGTGGGCTGTGCTACTGCCCTGTGTTGTTGTCAAACGGTTGCTTTGCAGCTTGGCGATGTCTTACAAGCAAGTATGACAGTAAACCCAGTTTCACCCATAGATCTGAAGGAATTTGGTGAACAGATTGCCTTATCTTTGGATTGGCATATTTCGCCTAGAAAACATTGAGAGATTTCTACCACCATCAAAAAGGTGGCCCTGATTACTTGAAATCGCAAAAGTCGCCCGTGGTCGGGTAAAGTCGCCTTTTAACCACAAAAGGCAAAACTTCTTCAAAAGGCAGAAATTATGCACACTGGGGAAGATGTAGGTAAAATATGTGATGTATATACATATACATATACATATACATATACATATACATATACATATACATATACATATACACATACACATACACATACACATACACATACACATACATACATACATACATACATACATACATTTTAGAACTGGTAACGGACCCTGAAACACCTGAATGGTGTCCCTGACACCCTTCCCAAGCTGCACGGCAGCGCTATGTTGTTCTTTTCCTCCAGTTGATTGCACAACGTCCAATCGGCCACGATCGTAACGCCTTACCAAGCACCGAAGGTAAGGAACCAGGCACAAGCTATCCTCACCCTCCACTACGGGCTCACAGAGCCACCCAGCTGCAAGAGAATGATAAGCTGTAACCCTTACTCTTTGGATCTCAAGTGAAATGAAGATGATGTGCATTGCGAATCGGCAGTGTTGATTTCACATTCCCACAACTTCAAAAGATTCGCAATGAATGGATGTTACTCAGCATGCACATACTTCCCTGGATGAAATTAGGACGACTTGGCTTTTCCTCTCATCACTCCCTATATGTGGTGGCGCTTTGTCTCAGCCATTGTAACCTAGATCGAGAGTCGGATCGGGCTTTGAGGATTTCACTTTCATCATGTAAACAGTATTTTCCAAGCTGGAGGCACTCCCTGAGCATGTAATTGTCCATCACTTTGGTGAGGCTATCAGCCACTTGGGCTCCGGAAGGCACCCACCTGATCTGTATCCCATTCTGAAGGTGTTCTTTGATAAGCTTTGCTTGTAACAACGTACGAAACTCTTGGCAACTTGGTGGAGCTGTCCTACTTATCAGGTCGTAGAGGGATTTACAGTCTGTAGTTATTATTCCACTGTTAGATTTCGGTAATTTCTTGAGGAGTGTTTGAACTTGATCTGGTGGTGTTGGTGATTCGGTGTCTTCCATGGGTGGTATGGCTGCAAACGCTGGTGGCAACTGCAACAAGGTCTTATCAGCTTGTTTCCATGGCAATTTGGTGTCAAGAATCCATCCCCAGTATAGTCTGACCCAGGAAAGCATGTCAACTGCTCCTGCCAGTGCCATTGCTTCTGCGGACAATGTGCTGACAGCTACCTTCTGGATTTTCTTAGAATGCCACAACATAGGGTTGACGATACTGGTTCTGTTCTGACCTAACAGCCGATGGCACGCCATGATCACCATGCCTTGATGTGAATCCTGAACTTTCTCTGATGCGAATGATGCATCTGAGAACGCAGCAAATCTGAGATCCTCGGTCTTGATGGGTTGTATTTTGATAGTGACATTGGAATGAACTTTGGCTTCATGGAGTGTTTTATTGGCCTCAGTTAAAGTGGATACTTTGGCTTTATTGATATGTGATTGAAGGTACCCAAGTCTACTGCACAAGTCCGGTCTTGAATTCACAGCAGCGTATTGGAGCGAACCAATCAAACCTCGTAAGGACTGTCGTTCGTCATCTGTGACTGGCTCATCAGGATGCACTCTGCGGGTTCGTGGAATTGAAATTGGTTGTATGTCATTGATGTATTGTGTCTGGTTGATGTGTATTGAATTGTCAGGTTGTTGTTCAATTCTGAGTCCAGTGAAGGTGAAATTTCTTTTCTTGTGTGATCCAAATGGAAACATATCGGCTAGAGCTTGCAATCGCCTTTGAAAAAACTCTGACCCACAACACAATCCATCGTCCACATGGACCCCAACAATGCCCTCGGTCATGCCAGACTTTGGATGTTCCAAAATGAACGCGCACGGATCAAATGGACTTGGTGTGAACCCCAGTGATTCCAGCCCACGCTTGAGTTCCATGAACCAGAGGTAGGGTGCATCCACTCTTCCATAGGCTCCTTTCAACAGTCTGAGAACTTCATTGGGTCTCATTTTCATCTTTTCTCGAAGTTCAGCTGTGGGTTCAATGCCAAGTATTCGATCTCCTTGTTCTTGTCCCCTCAAAAAGGCCGTCTTAATATCAAAAGATTCGATATCCCATCCCTTTGAAGCAGCAAGTTGAAGAATGAGCATTCGTGACAGCTTTGACATGGTCGGACTGTCTCGAGGAATCTCATGCACTAATGGGTCTTCGTATCCTAAGACAACTAATCGGGCTTTGGGAACATGTTTCGGCTGATCGGCTTTGGCATCATCTACCGGCTTCCATGTCAAGATCCAGCGGCATCGCAAGATGTTTTCTTCTGGAATTTGGTGGCGAAGAACTTTGGCTACTGTTTCGGTTGACAACCAGCTTTCGATTTCCTTTTGCTTGGCTTGTTGAAACAACTCCTTCTCGGCTGATGACAACTGAGACATTTTCACTTCGCTACGTTGTCTCTTCGCAGCAGACACCAGAAAACTCATCTCATGAGGGTCACTCTCTTGACGCCAGCGGTCAACATCGCATTGTGAGATGTTGACTTCGAATTTCCATGCCATGTCATCGACAAGAGTAAAGCAGTCTTCATGTTCCATAAACAAGTCATCAGCTTCGGGCACTGGAACTTCTACTGGTGCATTAATGGCCTCTTCAGTCCACGGTGAGTTTTCTTGGGAATCCTTTGGTTCTGAAGGTCTCTCACTGGCATGTCTTGTGGATGCCGGTGCTGATGGTGCTGATTCAGGTTCATACTCACTATCCCCATTATCCCTGGAGTTATTCAGATTATGAAGGTTATTTGGTTGCTCTGGTGAAGGATTATTACTCGGTATGGTAACTTGATTTTCTGAATTTGAATCATTGGAATTGACCGTTGGCATGTTGTGGAATTGTGTGCCCCCATGATGTGGAACAATGGAACTTGGCTCGGCTGCATCAGTGGACCCTGGCTGTCCATGGTGCCATTCCTCTACTGCAGAGAGTGGTCTGATGTGCTCTGGTGCCGCACGGTATAGTTTGGTGCCCTTGGTGACCCAAACAACTCTGTTTGCTTCTTGTATAATTACCTGCATGGGACCCTCCCAATGGCCTTCTGCTTCTCCTCGGCGTTTCCAGAGCATCACCCAATCCCCAGGGCTATATTGTCCTCTGGTGGGACGACTACGACTGGTCAATGCACGTCGCAAGACTTGGTCATTGTCAATGGCAACAAAGGCTCGGCGTGCCCGATCACGGGCGGCAAGTTCTTCACGGAACTTGACACCTTCTGCTGTTGGGCTCAGTGCGGCATGGTGGGATGCCGTTTCTTCATCGCTGACTACTGAGCCGACCATCTTGGATCCTTTTCCAAATACCAACATCTCAGGTGGATAGCCCCGGTACTTACTCCATTGATTCTTGGTGGTGGTGGCATGTGCTAAGGCTATGGCAAGTTGGTTATAGTTGCAAATCCCTTCTTCATGGTCCATCTTATTGAGCATCATTTGTAGGATCCCTCCGTGTCTCTCTACTCTGGAATTTTGCCAGTGACCTTCTGTTGCGCATGTTTTGCCCTTGATTCCAAATCTCTGCAAAAACTGTCCAAATTCCTCAGAGTTGAATTCAGTTGCGGCATCCATGACCAAGAGCTTTGGAGCCCCCGCCCATTGAACCCATCCCTGCAACAGAGCTTGAGTTGCCTGTTGAGACGTTCGGGACGCAGAGCATATGGCAGTGTGATATAACGTACTCTGGTCAATAAAGTGGTAAAAATGAAATTGATCTCCCTTCTGATTCGTCCAGGTGATACCATCCATTGAAATCACATCACCAAACTCCCCATGCTCATGGATTGCCCCTGGTCTCGCAGCTTTGGGCATCTGCAATTCTTTGCACGTGGAACACTGTAAATCTGGGATTGCCTGGAGGATATGTTCAGGGCATTTCAACTGCCTGCAAAAATCAACCAGCTTTGGACTTCCGGGATGTCCGAGATTTCTATGAATCTTCAACAACCATGCTTGATCGCTTGAACTGAGTGCAAGAAATTTGGGCCCATGTTTATTTGAAACCAAATCTATCATGGTTCTATCCTCCCCTGTGGTCTTGATGGCACTGGATGCACTGTTCTGTGAGGAGGATTCCTCACCGGTCTGAGCTTGCAACTTCATTGGTTCAGGAAGGCTTGTAATTGTCATGTCATGTGTTGGAGTCTGAAGATTATTGGAGTGATGGTTGTGGAGGTTATGGTTATCGGTTATGTTATGGTGACTTTGTTGTTGAACTTCAGGAACATCCGCTCGGTGTCTCTTGCTGGCTTGATCATCTGGCATGTCCATTCCATGAACTCTACCGGCAGAGATTGGAGCATCAGCAGAAGAGGCATCTGGCATCGCATCAGGTATTTTGGCCTGAGCAAAAACCGTCAGGCTGACCCGAGCTGCAGTGGACTTGCGTCGAAGTCCTTTGTATGTGAGTCTTTCCCATGGCTCCCATTCTTCATCAACATAGATGCCCCCTACTCTTCGTCGGATGCAAACCATTCGACGTAGTGGTGCTTCACCTGGAAACATGGTTTTATTTGGCCCCACATATCGGTCTGTGCCTCGGCATAAAACGACATGTTTAACCGTGTGATTTGGGCACATGGCCTTCACTTGATCAACTAGTGGTCCATTCTCCATGACCATGGTGCCAACTCGGGGTGCTACGGAATCGGCGAGTTTCAGCACTGTCTGCCAATTGATGCTCTGGAAGCGTTGGGCAATGGTTGCAGCACTCATTTTCTGGCCTAACCTACGCTTCTTGGTGGGGTGTTCACTTTCCTGGTTCTCAGCACTGGCAAGTTCTCCTACAAGGGTAGGATGTGATTGGTCATGGCATATGATGCGGGCAACTTGACGTGCAAACTTTTTGGGATATGCTTCAGTGAACTCTGTGAGGGACATGCGGGTTTGGCCAACCATTGTTTGACCAGCAATCGGTTGATGCTGGTGGCTTCCGGAACAGAAACGCCGGTGCAGGCATCGATGCAAGTCATCAGAGGTGGACAGGACTTCCATTCTCTTTCGCAAGGCTTGACCGCTCACAGGATCTCTCAAGTTGCCTACTTCACACATGTCAAAACGGCATTGGTGGGAGTGACCCACAACCTCCTGCATACCCGGAACCTGTTTCATGAGTGATCCATCTGGCTGTTCCAAATCAAAATGATCTCCACGCTGAACTTGATGACGATACAACACAATTCCCAGTGCAATTTGCCAAAGGTGTTCCTGACGTGACTCAAAAATTTTGATTTGAAGGTCAATTGATTTCTGTTCGTTGTATTGATTCCACTTGCACCATGGTTTGCAAACAGGACTATACCACACATGTTTCGGACGCCTGGAAATCAGTTGTGTAAACAACTGCATTCTTCCTTGAGTTGTTTGTAGATCCCCTTGAGCTAGTCCAAACCTCTGAGCATATCCACCGATCATCTGAGCCTGCTTTGTGAGCTCACTCTGGTCATGACACATGACTTCCAAAAGGTCGAGCCGACGCTGATGAAATCGGGGTGACTTCACAGATGGCAATTCTACGGAGAACTGTTTGACAAGCTTCTGAACCTGATTCTTGAAAGACCTATTCACTTCTCCATGAGGACTGGAAAAATTATAGTCATTATCAACATCATGAATACTGCTGTGAACCCCAAAACATTGGCTCTCTACGATCCCGGCTTGAGGGCTTTCACATGCTCGATCAGCTCGTTCAGAACTCCCTCGATGTTGCCCATGCGATTGTGAATCATCTTGTTCTCTTCCATCAGAGCTCCAACTTGGTCCTCCATCACACTCATTTTCATATTGGTGCTGATCTTCTGGCTCATGTCTTTTGCACTGTCGTCGCTCTGAAGATCTTCCCCTTTCACTGGACACCACGATGCTTCCGAAGACACTGGTTTGTTTGCCTTCTTGAAGTTCTTCACATCGTTGGGACTTGTAAGACTTGTCTCGATCTCGTGGTCCAAGCGTTTCTCCACATAGCTGATGAATTTCTGGTGTGCCACTTTGTCGCTCTTCTCGTACTGCATCACAAACCATTCCGTCCACTTGTGGTCGGAGTATGCCTCCGTGAACTTCTGGCCCAATTTGGCCTTTCCAAATTGGATTGTTTCCTTTTCCAGCTGGGGAAGGGACATCTTCTTGATTTCCTCGAGCTGGTCTGCTGTCTGATCGATCTCTGTCTTGGTTCGACGGGCCTGCAGTTTCTCGGTCAGCGACTTCGGCATGACGGGATCTGCTGTCACGGCAAGTTGAGACAGGAGCGTCTGTTGAGCTTGAACCGGGAATCTCACTGAGACTATCTTTTGATTCTTTCCGACAACGGGACATGAGTGCCTCAGAATCTCCTGCGTCATGTGGTTCATGGTGTGACATGTTCACATGACCTGGTTCTTCATGATTGACATTGGACCTGATACCTGTCGCCTGTTGACTTCCTACATGGCTGGCTTCGGCATGGTGACGGCTGTCACAAGTTTTCAAGGCATCGGACTGCAGGCATGTTGGTTCTTCAGCCATCAGACTGAACTGTGCGGAATTCTCCGGGCTCTCCCACAACTGATTGATATCCATGAGAAGTAAGTTTTTCGCTGTTCGAGTTATCTTCAGTTCTCTGTTCAGTTTCTTACTCCACAAAACATCAGTATCAGTGTCAATCACAGCCTGAATCCCTTTGAGAAAAGTGCTGGAAATCAAAAAAGGTGTTCGACCATCCACAATTGCTATCTGGAAATATTGAGATCCCAGAGGCATCAAAAGGGCTTGCCTACTGACGAGCGTTTGATGATTTCCAAATCGAAAAATCAAATGGCACGGCTTTCGCTTCACACCCTGTCGGACTTCGTCTGGCAATTGAGCAAGTAGTTCTGGTACCTGTTGGCTGCCAATTACTGTTTGTGAAGCTCCTAAGTCTACCACTCCTACGGATCCAACGGATGCGAACAGGCTGGGGCAGTGGTCCAGGCTGACCAAAGGATTGGGCTCAGAGACTTGTTGTCTCCGCACATGCAACCCGGCTAAAGCTTCGCTCACACTGGGCACTTGGCTTGTCACAGGGCTAGAACGCGGCATCTTCCTGGTGGCATGACGTGACATGAGTTGCTTCTTTCCTAGAATATGACCAAACACCTGGTGAACCTGAGAAACAAAACAATCTACCATGTGTTTTGATGCATCATGGTCCTCGATCACTGGCAAGGACACGATCTCTGGAGACACTTCCACTGCGGTCACAAACGATGTCGGCACGGTTGAGGCGGCTGACACTGATCCACCACCTTGGCCTCGTGATGGACACTCATTCTTCCAATGCCCCTTCTTGAGGCACAGTCTGCAGTATGAATTGGCGATCCGATTGGCAAGGGACGACTTCCCTTTTCCTTTCACTTTTCCTTTCTTTCCAAAACCCTTCTCGCCCTTTTTCACACTCCAGAAGCCTCGAAACCTGACCTTTTCCGACAAACGTTTTCTGGCATCTTGGTATGATGAATAGTATGCACACAGCTCAGTATCGTTCTGAACCATCTCTGATACTGCATCTTCAAACTGTAGTACTAGTGCTGCATCTTCATCATCATCGGCGGCCATCGCTTCTAAGGTGCCTTCATCTAAAGAAGCTTCCTCTGTCCAGAAGACCTCACCATCGGTCTCCCAGTTGTTCTCATTGGTGTCCTCCATGGTGAAAGCTGTATGGTCATATGTCTTGAGACCCTTGTCACGTTTGTTTCCAATCATGTCTTGGAAGAACCCTGAACCGATTATTCTCACTGCGGCTTCCACATTCTTGACATTCAATGTACCCCCCTTTTCTGCACCTGAATCTACGAGGACACGCTTCTTGTCATCGCTGCTCAAGCGGCTTCCACGAAGGAGGATATAGGCTTGGATCTCGGATAAGTCAACCTTTTTGCTAATCAATTCAGTCCAAATCACATCATTTCGAGACAGATATGGGTCGCTAGATTCATCAGACTTCTGTGATCCACGATACAGTGCCTTCTCCACTATGTCAAACTTCTTCTCCAACGGCACTGCACCCCATTTGCCGCCGACTAATTCGACGATCTTTTGAATTCCCTTGGCGTCATTGACTAGGACTTCACTCCTATGTAACTGCAATTTCTGAAAGGCTGTTCCTTTGCACCCCAGGACTAAGCGTGTTGCTAGCTCTAAGATCTTGTTGGATGGCCACGTCAGTAAAAGCAGTTCCACCTTGTTGGTCCATATCTCCACATTGTCGACCGACGGGTCGAAAGTTGGCACAAGGATTGCCAACTGGTTTGGCACCTGCCCAGCGTCGCTGGCTGCTTCACTAGCGGTCCCTGACATGTCGCCGGGCTCCGCTACCAGTTTAGAACTGGTAACGGACCCTGAAACACCTGAATGGTGTCCCTGACACCCTTCCCAAGCTGCACGGCAGCGCTATGTTGTTCTTTTCCTCCAGTTGATTGCACAACGTCCAATCGGCCACGATCGTAACGCCTTACCAAGCACCGAAGGTAAGGAACCAGGCACAAGCTATCCTCACCCTCCACTACGGGCTCACAGAGCCACCCAGCTGCAAGAGAATGATAAGCTGTAACCCTTACTCTTTGGATCTCAAGTGAAATGAAGATGATGTGCATTGCGAATCGGCAGTGTTGATTTCACAATACATACATACATACATACATACATACATACATTACATACATTACATACATTACATACATTAGATACATTAGATACATTACATACATACATACATACATACATTACATTACATTACATTACATTACATTACATTACATTACATTACATTACATTACATTACATTACATTACATTACATTACAGTTACATTTACATACATACTTACATTACATTACTACATTACTACTTACATACATTACATACATTACATACATAACATACATAACAACATACATACATACAACCAATACTTACAATACATTACAATACATTACAATACATTAATACATTACAATCCATTACAATACATTACCATACATTACAATACATTACAATACCTTACAATACATACAATACTTACAATACATTACATTATTACATTACATGACATTACATGACATTCTGACTTACATTAATACATTACATACATACATACATACATACATACATACATACTACATACAGATACATACTACATACTACAATACTACATACATACATACATACTCATACATTACATACATACATACATACATTACATACACTACATACATTACATACATTACATACATTACATCATTACATACATTACATACATTACATACATTACATACATTACATACATACATACATACATACATACATTACATACATTACATACATTACATACATTACATACATTACATACATTACATACATTACATACATTACATACATTACATACATTACTACATTACATACATTACATACATTACATACATTACATACATTACATACATTACATACATTACATACATTACATACATTACATACATTACATACATTACATACATTACATACATTACATACATTACATACATTACATACATACATACATACATACATACATACATACATATACATACATACATACATACATACATACATACATACATACATACATACATACATACATACATTACTTACATTACATTACATTACATTACATTACATTACATTACATTACATTACATTACATTACATACATACATACATACATAACATACATAACATACATAACATACATAACATACATAACATACATACATTACATTACATTACATTACATTACATTACATTACATTACATTACATACATTACATACATACATTACATACATAACATACATACATACATACATACATACATACATACATACATACATACATACATCCATGCATACATGCATACATACATACATACATACATTACATATATACATTACATACATTACTTTACATTACATTACATTACATACATACATACATTACATACATTACATACATACATACATACATAGCATAGCATAGTCAATTACATATGAATGTGATTATCTGGTGAAAACACTGATTAACCATACAACAACTATAATTAACCATATCAATCATATAATAAAAAAAATATATATATATATGTATAATATATATATACATATATATATATATCACCACTAGCTGTGTGTAAAACCAGCAAACAAACATCCCACAGGTGGAGAACAAAGGCTTCAACCAAGTCAAAGATATCTCCCCCCAGTGAAGATCACCATTCTTTTTGGAAGGATCATAATTATAATCCACATATTAGTATATTGTAAATTGTTTTATTATATCAACGATTTTTAAATTACATATTAGATTAAATCTTAAATCACATTAACAAAAAACCATAAAATAGTAGAACATGATATTACATCACACTAGATCACATTACATTACATGGTATTTATATTGTATTGAATTGTATTGTATTATGGAATGGTACGTTATGTTATGTTAAGCTTTATTATGTACTATTTGACATGGTACTATATTATATTTTTTAAAAAAATATTGTGTTATGTTATGTTTCCCTTATATTTTATAGTTCATGTTAAAACACTATAAATATTTTGGAAATATTAATATAGTTATAATAACAAATTATAATGTACCGTAATATAATGTAGATGTATAGATATATCATATATATATTGTATTACCCATACATATAGAACTTCTAACATACATAATACAGTGTATATATATGATATTGATGATATTAAACAATACATAACATAAAATGTATATGTATTTTTATACACGATATACATGCATACATGTATGTATCTAAAACATTGTAATACATTATAATTTATAATGTTTATGTGTATATATATATTTATTTATGTATTTATTGATTTATTTGTTTTATATGTACACTGTATCCTACCTGGATACCGTTGTTGCTCAATTTTTTGGCTGAAAACCCAAGAAGTAGCAACTGCAGGAACAATAGGGTTCAGAATTGGGGGAGCATCCACCAACAGCATCTGCGGCCTGTGGAAATCGCCGATGCAGCTCAGCTTGTGCTGCATCATCATCTGGAAAAAGGTCCTGCAGTTCCCAAGAAACCAGTTTTGGTCCAGGGAGACAGTGGGGTAGGTGTTGATAGGCGTTCTGAAATATTGACTTGTAAAAGGTGTTCTGAACTGGATGATGCTTGGGGGTACTCCTATGGCTTAGGAAACCTCCACCCAAATGATAATCACTCGCCGCTGCCTCACAAATCTTCTCAATGCTGTTGACATATTGGATCTTCTCCCAGAACTGCGGGGTGAGCCACGCCTTACTTTGAGAAAAACCCTAGAAATTCGCTCGCAAAAATGAAACATACAATGTGGTAAACCAAGTAAACCATCCCCAATGTCATCATAAATGGGGTGTACAAACCATCCATCATGATAGGTTTATGGCATTGAGTTTACCACATTAGCTGAATTACAAAACGTCAGGAGGAAAATCATCGATGAGTCTGAGATTTGTTTGGGAAAATACAATCATCTGTGAATACAATCAAAGACTGGGAATCAAACAGAAAAAAGGAACATGTGCTATATTCCAATCTTTGCTATATTCCACATGTGCTATATTCCAATTTATGCACATAAATCATAAATGTGCCATATGTTTTAATGGTTTTGTTGGGACAACCACGTCTGATTCTTCAGGTGAACTGTGGTGGAAAAAATGCACAGCTGAGGATTCAGCATAGAAGGACCACATGGTTAGCCGAGTCCTGTCAGGGCCAAAATGGGGTCGAAATCAAGACTGGTTTTGGCTCTAAAACGGCCATGAGAAATGGGGAAAAATGATATATAACAAATCACTGGAACTCTCGAATTTGGGGTACTCTTTGTTTGGAAAAAACATGCTTCGACATGGCACGAGTCTGTGTCGCAGGATGAAAGACAAACAGGCAGGACCGGCGAACTGTTCCCATGTAGAATGTAAAATCCTTGGGCCGTGGCCGAGTTGTGTGTGTGATTTGGTCATCGCTGCAACTTGGGCAGACTCAAACTCCAAACTGCCAAACTGCACAAAAAACAAAGACCATTTAGAAGATAAACAAACTCTGCCATGAGCCCTGTGAATCGTTGGAAAATAAAATTGATGATGCTAAGAATTGTAGGAGCCATTTGTCCCTTTTGGAATCATGCGTTCTTGGAAACATATGGACACATGTATATATATACATATATATATATATCATGTATACCCATGAAATTCTGAGATGAGCAAAAATGTGGTAGAGGACCAAAAAGTTGGTCATCATGCAGTAGTCCCCGACAGTGGGGACGATCCCTTCCTTACACATATCACTGAGTGCCACCGTACTGTATATAGTGCCATAATGTGCCATACACTACATCATAATTATCATGTCAAAGAACTGGCATGTTTTGACATTGCAGACTAGTGATGATTGGTTTCATAGCCCGTTAAATTAAAAAAAACAGGACATCATGAGATATGTGGCTCGACAAGGTGGATATGCCAGTTTCAGTCGCCCTTTGAGTTTCAGACGCTTCAGATTTTTGGTATACTTTTTCGGCCTCAGCAGCCAGATGTATACAGCACAGCCATGGCACTGTGGATACCCTGTAGGAAAAAACTGGTGATGACTTACGCTGGGTAGAAAAATACCTGGAAAGGCATATTCCCATGATATCCCATGTTTATTTTCAATCAGCCATAATATCGCATTTTTGTGGCCATGAGTCACAATGGCTTTGATCCTCTGGAGCCACCTGTTTGAGTGTTCCTATGGGTTCTCTACCCATCTCTCTTCAACAAAATATTGAAGAATTAAGGTTTTGCTACACGTAGGCCTGCAATGCCTATTATTTGTTTGCCCATGTTTTTTTTGGGGTCCTTACAGGTAAAAGCAGTATTTGGATGTATTTGGCAAAAACGACATCGCACATTATGAGCGTTCCCTGATCAGCAACTTTTGGGAGTTGATCCTCCCAAAAAAGGGCTGTAGAATTCATCCATCCAACTATCCAACTCATGAGTTGGTTTACCCCATTCCACTGCTAGGGCTCCCCGCAAAATGTCAAAGGCGATTTGCAGTCTCTCTCCCAGCATTGGTGTGGACCAATCCTGTTGAGGTTTCTAGGCTGTGTGCTGATGTGGCTCGCAGAAAAGAAACAACATAAACATCTCGAATCTACACGGTACCCAAGATTAGTCCAACCAAAAAATCATCTCCACACATCTCCACACCTGATTTGAGTTGTTGTTGTTGTTGTTGCTGCTGTTGGTGTTGGTGTTGGTGTTTGTGTTGTTGTTGTTGTTGTTGGTGGTTGTTGTTGTTGTTGTTGGTGGTTGTTGTTGTTGTTGCTGCTGTTGCTGTTGCTGTTGTTGTTGTTGGTGGTGGTGGTGGTGGTGGCGGTTGTTGTTGTTGTTGTTGTTGTTGTTGTTGTTGTTGTTGTTGTTGTTGTTGTTGTTGTTGTTGTTGTTGTTGTTGTTGTTGTTGTTGTTGTTCCGGGGGGTGTCCCATTATTTTTCTGAGGCGGGATCCTAAGCGCTTTCAACGGTGTTGCTGAGTCCATCACCATGCCAAGGCAGCAATAAACGAAGATAAACTTGTTCTGCATGGCAATGTTGTGCATGTTCCTGCAGCGCTCAAAAAGTTACATCCCTTCGCAAAAAAAGAGGTGAGGTTGGATTTCTGACTGAAAAATCTGAAAATCAGGTACCGCAGCCCTAAAGTCCCATGGTTTAGCATCGTTTTCCCCACTCATTCCAGTTTTGGGGTATACATGCGACCCACAGAACTACTCTGATGGTTAGCACATTGAACTGGGCTCCAAAGAAAACTGCAGCATTTCCTGTAGCATTTGCCTCAAGCATAGGCCTGTTCCATGTATGCCATCTTTGGGTAGTTCAGCCCGCAGTGCTGCTGGATTTCCATCGTTTTCCAGGCCCTGAGGATCCCTGAGGCATGGGCAGTAGTATGAAGCGAAAGGCTCGGTCCAGCTCGTCGTCATCATCCAGAATAGGCCTGGTGAACCAATGAGCCAATGGCATCATTGGTCAAATCTATGGATTTCAGGACATAGCGACAAATCCGGATTAATACCCCTGGGCTTAATTTGGGTGGATACCATTTAAGTACCAGATTACTATTGGAGAAGTACCACCCTAATTAATAGACCATGGTTTATATATTTGATCCCTACAGTAAGCGCCAGGACTCGGTCACACCTCAGCGAAGTTGAGAGTTTGATGTTAGTATATGTTCATCAAAAGAACCGCAGAAAGTGTAAACATATAAACATGTTGTACGTCCATTTCAGGTGTTACATTCCGACACAGCGCAACATCCATATTTATTTGGGTGTGGGGTATCAAGTTTTTTAGTGTTCAGCACATCGAAATGAGGGGGTTTATTACTAGAAACGATCAGTGTCTGGTGAAGTCCCAAGACTGAGATCCCGACTGTAGAAAACCGGGCGTGAAGAGAACCAGCCGCTGACCATCCTGGTTTAAAAAAGCGGGTTGTAGTCCAAATACCGTTAGATAGTCCCATGGCCGCCATGGCCCTTCAAGGTCGGTTCAAAAGTTTGGCCCAGTGAGCCCAGGCTGAAAAAACCACCAGTTCTATCATCTGCCTCTTGAAATTAGGAACTTCTCAGTGCCAGATTTCGAGGGAAAGGATCGGTCCAAACTATCCCAAATCACAGATCCGGTTGAATTATGATGTTTCACCAAGCCGAAATCAAGTCTGCTTGAGATATTTCCCTGGCCATTGCGGCCATTCCATGATTCAACATGATCCAACAGTGCGACTGGGTGCCCTACAGCCGTCATCCCACAGTCCACCAACAGTTGAGCGTCCCACCTGAGCAATCCAGGCTCGGCGTTTTTTTTCATCCTCTGGAGGCTGTACATAAAATAAGTTAAGATGACAGAAATGAATACTCTATACATATCCATACATCATATACGCATAGAGCAGTTATGCAAATTTGCGATTTTTTACGTTAGTCTGAGAAAAAGGTATCCCAAAATCCGAATGTCATGGTTTTCCCATTACAGTAGAATTGTCATTTGGGCAGGTATACCCCCATTTTCATCCATTTTCACATTCTCAGGCCCAAACTCCTCGGGAAAACTGCCTCTCTTTGGACAGGCGGGATCCCATCGGCATAAAGACCCTCAACTGATTTAGATGGTTTAGGCCATCAAAAAGGAAACAGATTGGCCATATAAACATAGTTTAAAGCTAAGCATAGTAACGTTGTTTTAAACTATGTTTATATGGCCAATCCGTTTCAACAATGTTTTAACATAGTATTAGTAACATTGTTTTAAGATAGTAAACTATTTATATAGATAGTTTCAAGCAACACACCAGCCCGTTTTACTATCTCTTACCCGCAAATTGAAATTGATTGGCCAAACCCATGCCGCAAGATTCAACCAAAAAAGAAATCCGCCGGCCTGCCGGCGTGTCTGATTGGAAGGTGTTGTTCTTGTTTCTGTTCTTGGTTTGTACTTGTTTCTGTTCTTGGCTTGTACTTGTTCCTTTGTTCTCTTGCCGAGCGTTTTTGCTTCGTCTGAATCAAAGTCACCCCCCTCCCACCACATGTACTAGTACATGTACTAGTACATGTACTAGTACATGTCCTAGTACTAGTGCTAGTACTAGTAGTAGTAGTTGTAGTAGTAGTAGTAGTAGTAGGAGTAGGAGTAGCTTTTACACACGGAAGCTTTTGCACATCACAAAAGCTTTTACACACTGACACTTTTACACACAGGCGCTTTTACACACAGGCGCTTTTACACACAGAAGCTTTCACATACAGAAGCTTTTACACACAGAGGCTGGGTGAAGGATTTTTGGTTTTTTACACACAGAAGCTTTTACACACAGAAGCTTGTACACAAAAAAGCTTTTACACACAAAAGCTTTTACACGCAGAAGCTTTTACACACAGAAGCTTTTACACACAGAACCTTTTGCACACAGAAGCTTTTACACTCAAAAGCTTTTACTCACAGACACTTTTACACACAGAACCTTTTATACACACAGAACCTTTTACACACAGAACCTTTTTACACACAGAACCTTTTACACACAGACGCTTTTGCACACAGACGCTTTTGCACACAGACGCTTTTTACACACAGAAGCTTTTACACACAGAGGCTTTTGCACACAGAAGCTTTTACACACAGAAGCTTTTACACACAAAACCTTTTGCACACAGAAGCTTTTACACACAGAAGCTTTTACTCACAGAAGCTTTTACACACAGAAGCTTTTACACACAGACCTATTTTGCACACAGAAGCTTTTACTCACAGAAGCTTTTACACACAGAACCTTTTTGCACACAGAAGCTTTTACTCACAGAAGCTTTTACACACAGAACCTTTTGCACACAGAAGCTATTACACACAGAAGCTTTTACACACAGAAGCTTATGGCTGGCGGGCTTGCCGAAGGCAATTAAATATCAGCTTCCGGATAAATATGAGAAACATGTTGGGGATGTTCTCGCCCAGTTGTGTTTCTTGATCTATCTTACCCAATGTACAATCAATTGTCTCCAGCATCACCATGTCGCTCGTCGAACCTGCTGAAGCACCGTGGCCGCTGCATTGCCTCGCCTCGATTGAAGCAGTTTGGAGTTTGGGGATCTGCCTCTGTTGGGTATAAGAAATCTAGAATCTATTAATGTGGGTAAAACAATGTCATAAACCACCCATGACTCGGAATGGTTTATGACATTGTTTTACCCACATGGTAAAATCATGCAACATGATGCCACAGGCCACATACCCCTGACCGTCCATTCACCAAGTTTGACCCAGCAAACAGAATGTGGATGAATCTCCTATGTATCAAACTAGGGTTTCGCCTGACTTAAATGAGCAGTGTTCAAATCCAAGAACAGGATTCCCAGTTCATGGATGATCATCAACCAACAGAATAATGAGGTGCCTCCCAGCTAGGAGTTGGTTTATAGCACCCAGAATACCATAGATATATCTACCACACCCATGAACCCTAGTGATTGGAGTTATCAACCATGAACTATTGGGCACCACATGAGCCATTGGTTCATAGGTTTCCTTACTATGGGTTGGTTCATAATCCCCAATAACCCCAGTAGTATACATATATAACTCCCTAGTTCATAGCCCAATTGTCAAGTACATCCACATACAAGTATCTATAGTTAAACCCTCATAAACCATGATAAAACCACATAATTTATGTGGATTTAGACAAGTAAAGGATACAACATGCTTACATATTTTTGTACTTATCATGGTTATCATGGTTTCTAAACCAGGTTACTCAACCGGGTTTTCTTTCTTTTCGGATCCTCGGATCCCGGATCCCCAGCGGCGCCTCCTCAATGATTCTGAGATAGGCCTCCGAGCCATCTAAATCCTCCCTGGCGATGCGTCTCACCCCGTCTTTTTCCAACAGCGACGGTTTTTTGTTGGTCCATCCTAACATGAAAAAACACCCCGGGCCTACGAAACAATCCATTATATAACCATCATATAACCATCATATAACTATCATATAACCACTATATATATAACCATATAAGAATCATATCACCATGGCTTCTGAGGGGTTGTTCCATATTAGGGGAAGGGGTTCTTTTTTTATGATCTGACCATGATTCATCCCATTGTTCTGTTCATATTGGTGAAATTAGTGAAATATCTTTGAAAAATAGGAAAGTCCTTGGCGATCATCAACCTGTGTCTACCAATGAAAGTAACACCAACCAGCATACCATCTTTTGTGGGGAAAGTCAACACAACATTGTATATATAAAATCGTAGGATATCATGGGTTACCCGCTTACGATATGTTCAACGCAAACCCATAATGTGAAGATCTTTGGTCCAGGGGGTCTCAAGCGGTTTTTCAGCACAAGCCAATATTTCTGCCGTTCACACAACTTCAAACTCCCTTGGGATCCTTGGGCAAAACCGTACCAAAAAAAAATCTACTACGAGGTGTTCACCCCAAAACTTGTTTACCGGTTCAAACATTAATGGCCTTACCGAGTTCACTGTTCTGCTGTCAATCTGTCCCGGTGAACTGGGCTTGGTCCATCAGTGGTGGGTATCCGGTTTCAGTGGTGATCCTGCAATTCATTGCTCTCTTGCTTCAAGGCATGTTTTTTGGGATGTTCTGGGCATATTGCAAGGAGAGAGGGGACCTCATGGGAGGGGGTACTCATGAGCCTTGATAGAGGCATTCAAATTTCCTCCAAAATCATTCATCTTTAATCTGGGCAGCTTTGAACGAATGTGAAAAATGGTTGGGAATGGTGCTTGCAGCTCAAGAATCTGGAATATAAATTTGCTGGTTTTCCCAAATGTATGGTTGTTGTTTCAATAGAATGCCACAAATATACCCTGGACTGGAGTGAAAATGGATATGTTGTGGCATTAGGCATTGTTCTCAAGAGACGGCAATGGTATAGAGAGTCGTAAGACTGCAATGGAAGATAATGAAAAGGAATGTGTTTAATGTTTTGGTATGGAAACAGTTCTTTTTTAATGGAATGCAACAATAGAGAATGAAAAAACATGTTTGTTGAATTTCAGCTATGATGTGATGAGTCGCCCTGCTGATGAGTAACCCTGGGCCCATAAATGATATATAGATAACCAAGTATTGTATTCTATTTTAGAGTATCACACAGTATCTCACAGTGAAAAGCATGTTCGAACATAAAGTAAAAAGTCTGTAAAATGATGTAAACTGGTGATGGGTATAGATGATATATGATTATATGGGTCAATATTCGTGTCGATAGCTGTGAGAAAATCTTTCTGGGGCTTTTCCCAAGGTGGTGCCCCGCCAACTTCATGAAAACTGATGGGTAACATATCATACTGGCTCAAATTGGATCTGTATCATAGGTATATCATGGTATATCCATATATCTATACATATATATATAACCATAAGAAGTTTAGACACCAACTTCGCCAACTATGGATCACCACCTCGCAGGCACCATATGCCGCCCTTCCCTCGACCGATTTGGCGCGCCGATTTTGGGCGTCCCACTTGACCTTTTCCAACTCGGCCTCGGCGATGATCTTGTGGATGATCCACACATTATTCACCCATATGTTCAATCCATGTATGGGGAACATTCCAATAAACATTATATATATGTACATATTATACTATATTAGTTACATTATGTATATACAATTAAATTATATGTAGTTATACATTATCCCAATAATTTATCAAATTCTTACTTGGTGGTTCACCCTCATAATCAGTGGACATTGCCCCTACTCTCCCTGCAACTGGGGTGAACTAACCCACTTGCCATTCGGTGAACTACCAGGCACTGAGAGTTGGTATGTTGTGGGGTATACCGAGCACTGGAGCACTGGGATTCTGCCAAGTTGATCCTATGGAATAAGTCTGAATAAGTGAGTAGCTTCGCATGTAGGAACCGTTTTTAAACCTCGGTGATGCAACTTCTCCTAGACGTGCCTACTCAATCGCTTTGTTTCAGATTGCATGTTTATGACCTGAATGGGCATTGACTAGTTGGCCGAACCATCAAACTTACAGGAGTTTGCTATACTTTGATGGTGAACAACGATCATGATGCCTCAAAAAATGAAAACCCTTACGTCATGCTCCCTGTATTCATATACACAAGTTTTATGGCAAATACTCTGTCGTGAAACAACCAGACATAAAGTTGTCAGAAGATAGGGTGCCCCAAAACCCAATAGATGAAGATAATCATTTCCCCATTAATATATTAATGCCATGAAGAAGGTATACCCAATTTTCAGACAGAATGGAAACTCCCGCGGGTCTTCTAGGAGGTAACCATTCCACTTTCATGCTTTGACTTCAGGCGAGATTGAGCAAATGAAGAGTGTGGTGTAGGTACAAGTGCCAACATCAACCAATTGGCCCAGAAATCCCTGAGCTTTAAAAAGAAAAACGGTACCCGGTACACACAACTTTTTGGGGGCATATATGGCATGAGGCATATGACATCTATGATGATAAATCCGTGGGTTTCCGGATACAAGCTGCTGCCCACGCGGCTATGCAAGTTGGTGTGTAAAATACATTAAAGTCATTCATACTATATGATATTTACATATATTTACCATAATCATAGTCAACCATTAAATCAAGCTACACGCCAATAAGCCAACAACTGAGCTATCCTCGGGAGGCCGAAAAGAGGTGTCTGCTGGGTACCCGGCCTCCGTTAGGATGCGCGTCCTGGGCCCAGCTATGTTGTAGAGTACCACAGGGTAAGTTGCATTTAACCCTCCATCTAAGTGTATTTATATTATGTATATATATAGTATACAGTATACATATATATATATAATGTACATATTGTGTACATTGTACCTTACAACAAAAACGAGTACAGTATAGTATACAGACTATCCAATATCAATCAGTTAGACAGATATAGTTCTCATACTTGGAGACCAACAAACGGGGGCGCGCTTCCCATCGAACCATGTCGGTTTCGGCCCACGCCTTGACTCCAGGCACACGCTTTGACGAACCTCAGATCCAAGCTATGGTGGGGAAATCTCTGTTACCACTTTTGGGATGAGTTGCACTCCAAAACTCACGCAAAAGTAGAGAACATATATATATATATCATATCATATATACATACAATATGTATACATATATATGTATATATATATACATATATATTTACATATATATATATATGAGTCTTATATGAGTAAATAGGTCAGGCGGATCTCTCACTTGGAAGCAGCGATATTTTGTCTTCGGCCTCTTGGTGAATTTCCAAAAGCTTCAGTTGCCAGTTTTAGCATGTAGTCTCATCCTGCTAATGTGGCCAAACCCTTCTTCTGTATTGGAAGTATTCTTTTGGGTTCCCATATTGGGGTATTCAATATGGGTATGTCCAAAATCGGGTATACCATGATATACCCACACTTTTGAATATGTGAATGGATAAAATGATGATAAACTATGATAAACTACTGGATCTGATGTTTTCCTCATATTTTTTTTCAGGTACCAGTTACCAATCTTTTCCGCTGCAAACTGGACCGGGAACCCAATGTAGGTGATATTAGGTTAATGTTGGCAACCCTGGCTGCCACAAACAACGACCATGGCCGGGTATGGTTACAAACCAGCCATCAAAATTGTGATTTTGGGGATTGTTTATTATTGGCTTTACAGTTTCCATTTGTTATATAATTATATAAAATGATTAGATTTAACAAATTGTTACTGTTGCTGCATTTCACAACAAAGACGATTCCAAGCAAATGTCAGAAACATACTGCTAAAATCTGCTAAACATGTCATGTCGAAACACAAATAAGGAGTTCTGTATTTTACCAGGTCAGCCACCAATAGGTTACAATAACTAGTGGGGCAACAACAAACCGGTAAGCACTCAGCTCTTTTGAACCAACGCTACAGGATAGTACGATGACCTATATGATACATGGTTTTACTGCAGGAGTTTTTACACCCCCCTCGGGCGAGCAGGGACGACTGCGGAGAACGAATAACCCAGAAGAGCATACCCTCGCGGGTAGCCAAATTTCTTTAGTTGGTTTTGATCATTTTTATGCAGTCTTTCAAAGGTCCCTATAAAAAGCTCAAGCCCGTAAAACCCAGCGCAGCTATGCAAGGAAGGCACATTACCATGCCACGTCTTGCGCTATGCTACAAAAGAAAATCATCGTCTACCTGCGGTTCCAATAGATCCAACGGCCGCCGGCCTCGTCACGGTAATACCAAGCCCCACGCCAGAAACTCCATTCTCGGCGTGCACCATAGTGATCACGATTCCAACTCCAGGAGGCATCCGGGCGACCGGAGCTTGCAGCCTTCGATGTGGTTGTGCTTGCTGCTTTTGCAGTAGGCGGCGTCTCAGGCTCCAAGAATGGTCGTGCTCCTGCTTTGGATGTTGGTGGTTCGGGTGCAAGAAATGGTGCATTGTTGGGATCAACTGGGGCATCAGCGTGCGAGGCGTCTGCGCGAGCAGAGCTTGAGGCGGCTGTGTCATCATGTGTAGTGACGGATGCATCAGCTTCGGCTTTGCGTTTTCGCTCTGTGGTGGGCGCGACCGTGGGGTCGGCCTTATGACCTCCAGGACCTCCAGCCTTTGCAGCGGCGCTCTGCTTCTCTTTGCGTTCAAGGTTGCCCCGAACCAATGGAAGGTTTTCCTCATACACCTTTTCGAGGAATTCAAGAGTGCCATCAAAAGGAACTTGGACAGTGCCCTTCCAGGTCAACAGGCCACGGAATGCGCCACGACGACCGATGTAGCTGACATATTCATCCTCTGTAAAGATGTGGCGGCCGAACATGAATCCCCAGACCTTTTTCCATGTTTTGCGGAACTCAACTGGGAAACCATCAACACCTCGAGGCTGAGACATGAAAATCAACTTAGATAAGCAGTTTTCATTTTGGGCATTGGCGGCGACGCCAGCCGAGATCTGAGCTTTGGTCCTTGGGGGATCGGGGAGGTTGCCGTATGCAAACATGTCATCAAAGATGCAGTCCTGCAGGTCCTTCCCCTCACCGTGGATGCGGTCGCAAAAGGTGACGTCGCTGGCGTATCTGTCTTCCACGTCCTCGTAGCCCAGCGCTTTTGCACGTCGATGCCTGTCGCGGCAGTCTTTGAGGACTGCTGATTCCACGGATGTGATTCCCCTGGGGCCCAGTTCCCGGCGAAGCAGATTGGCTTGCTCATCTGTCAAAGCCGTGAGCAAGCTACCGCTCATTTTCCCAAACATTCCGAACCCGGCGAGACTCTGCATTCGCCGTTCAAGGATGCGGGTCCTCCTGTTGGGTTTGTCGGCCTCTTTTGTATCGCCACTTTCGTCCACTGCGAGTGGCTCATATCCACATGTGGTGCATGTCACTTGGCCACTGACGTACTCGACCTGGCAGAGGGGGCAGGAGCCCATGAAAGGTTCGCAGTACTTGGGTGCAATGTAAACACGGCGCGTCCTTGCGGGCGGCTGGTCAACTTGCATTGGGGCAGTGGCTGCATCATCATCAGTGGACTTGGCATCGGGTCGCCCCGTGCTGGTGTCATCCATTGGGTCGTCATTTGCATCATCTCGGGCAGTCAGGGTGACCGCTTTGGATTTCGGTGCTGAGGCTGATTCCGCGCCTGTCCATGAGCTGGGCTCGAGATTGCTCTCGGCGCGGGACCAAAGCACCTGTCCTTCTTCTGAGATGCTGACCAGAAACTGCGGTGGGATGCGTTCTGAACACAAAATACCATCCATTTCTGTGCGACTAAAGATGACACCAGCTTCTACTGCTTGCCGCATTGCGATTTTGACTTCGACTGGACATTTTGCTCTTAATCCAGATCGATATCCCTGTGTGCCGATACAGTGTTCTGCCATGTAGATATGAGCACGGCCACTGTTGACTGTGTCACCGCCGCCTGGGATCAGGCCGTTCTGTGCGATGCTCTTCCAGCTGCTTCTCATCGTGCGATGGAAGACAACCTCAGGGACCTCAGTCATGGCACACAAGGGCACGCCAGTGAAGGCGGCTTTTCGCTCGGGGGATACTTGGTTTGAGCAATACACCATGGTTGAATTGGCATATAAAGACCCCCTGCGGTTTTCAAGGCAGCTTCGGAATGACCCTGAATTGCACGGATTTTCACAGGATAATACGGCATGCCTAGGCCATTGTCGACAGGAAAATGGGAGATCTTTGCACACAAGAATTGGAACCTACTCTTGCCATGCTTGTCGATCTTCATTGCGGTGCCAAACAGGTTTGCGACAGTGATGAAAACATCTGGGGGCACTTCCTTGCGGAAGGCTTTGGCAAAATCCTCCAAGTCAATCCAAAGGTCTTTGTCCATTGGCACCTTGGCACAGGATCCATGCCCCCTGCAAACTTTGTTGACACGAGTCGCACAGTCAGAAAATTTCTTGTCGACACGAGTCTGGCCAGCAATGGTCTCAACGTCGGATGCCGATATCAGCTCCATGCAGCTCATAAGCCGTACCTTCAAAGAGGATACCGGGCACATCATCCCCGTCTGCATTGGTCACCATTGTATATTGGTATTCAGGCAAATGCTCTTCCATCCAATATGCTTTCACGTGGCCGGATGCATGTTCCTCTAAGCGCGCAGTTGCCTGCGGCTGGTACTGGCTGGATGTGGCTCTCTTGTCATCTGCGGGCTCATCCACTGGGGCTGGTGCTGCTTTCGGCCGCGACTTCAACATGACCTCAGCCGTTTGGACCAGGATTGTTGCTCTGCTGGATGCAGCGGGCTCGCCGTCGCCGGCGGCCTTTGGAGGGTCATCTTTGGGAGGCTCAGCAAAAGTGCCCGAAGGCATCGTCTTGGTGTCGATGTAGTCCTCAGTGTCAGGTTGTTGAGCTTCGACGTCCTCCTTGGTGAATGACCTGCCCGTCGGCGTGATGTGTCTTCGGGACTCTCCAAAAAGCAACTTGGTGATGTTTGCACATGTCTCCTGATAGGATCTTGGCAGCTCGTCCAGGACGGCGCTCATGTTCCTCCGCAAATCATCCCATGTCTCCTGGCCACACTGAGTAAGCTCCAAACCAATTCGGCCAACCCGCCATCCGCAATCAATTGCGAAAAGGGTAGCTGTCCAATAGGCAGCAAGACGCGTGCGATTTTCTTCAGAGTTGGCGAAATGCCACTGGTCTCTGAATTCCATTGCATCGGCGTACCCCTTTGCTTTCAGCCACGGATACTTCGGATTGGCAAGCCCTTGCAGGCTGCTGGTGAGAGCTTTAAATCTGGGCTCCAATACATCAAAGAACTGGTCAAAGATAGGATGGATGCCATAGTCAGCGGACCAAGGCGCGGTCGTGAGACCGGCCGACTGCAAATCCAACTCCCGGGCCTTGTTGACAAACCATGTCAAGTGGCGCTCACAATCATCCAAGATCGTGGGCCAGTGCCCGTTGGGGCCGTCGTACGGCCAATTTGGATTTTGGGCAATCCCATCCTCTCCTACCAATTCATTTCCGAACCAGGACAAATGCAGGTTGATGCGGGCATCAGGATAGCGCTCGCGGGCGTCCGCGGGGAATTCAATCCCACGCTTGACCAGCTTCTGCAGAGTTTTGCCCCAAAGCATCTCATGGATGAACTCAGTCACATACTTAGGCTTGCGCTGCCGGTAATGCTCGGACAAGTCAACTTCTTAAGTGTTTTCCGACGCCCTGTGATCAATGCACATGACGAGTCAGAGACTAAGATCCAGATTACTTCATTGACAGGCATCTCTGGCAACATGATCTTTTCGATGTGGGACTCCTTTGGCAAAAAGCAGAAGCTAAGGTATTCTGCAAGCGGATCCTCTCGACCGTAGAACCTCAGGGCCGAGGCCGGCGTCCATTCGGTCATCAATCCATCCACGAGGTCCTGAGCAGCCTGATTCTCACCTTCATTGCGCATGGCCAATGCAAACAAAATGCGATTGTGAAGGAGCAACCATGCTTCTTTGTTAGCCTCACGTGTGGCTTCGAGCGCAGCCTCGCGGCTGGCCGGGTGTGCTGTGGCATATCGCGAGTCAGCCATTTTAGCAGGACAGGCACGAATGACAGCGGGTGAAATCCTTTTGGATGTTTGGCCCACCACAGCTACCCGGAAACACTCATGGAGCATGTCAGTCAACTTGAAGGTATAGTTCTCAGCAAGTTTAAGAGCTTTGCCCCTACTTTGATCATGCTCATGTTTGCCATCACATTTGAATGAGTCTAACACTTCGAGTTCTTTGAAGTTTCCTGCAATAGTCCAACTTTTCTTCATTGGTTGACCGTTGTTTCCAAGAACACCCAACATACAACCATCAAAGTGATGAGTAGTCATGGATCGTTCTATGAGGAATTTTCTAACCATCGGCCATCTCCAATATTTGCAATTCTTGGACAGTTCAAATGCTATCAAGGTTCGTTCATCATAAACTTCATCCACAAGTTTGACAAAAGATTTGAACAACTTGGTAAACTGTTTTTGTTGCTCTTTGATTCTTTCTTGACCCTCGACAGTAAGGCCATTGACGTTCCCCCATGGGCTACCTCCAACACAAGGCAACGATGCATAAAGTATCAAAGTGCCGTCATTGAAATCATTTCTGAAATCTTGGACTTGGGAGGCTAGCCGTTGCCGACAGCTGTTAGTGGTACCATCTTCTTTTTCGGTAACCCTAATGCAGTGGCAATCTTCATTGGACTTTCTTGGGGTACTAAGCTTCGAATCATCAGAGCAGCAAAATTCGATCAACATTCTGGGCTTAAAAGACTTTTGGGAGCCCCCCTGATTCCCGGCAGCGGTTGCTAGTTTTGGCACCTTAGTGGAGTTCGGCGCCGCGGTGTGGCGGGCTGCTGCTTCTTCCACCTTTGTCGGGCCAATGCCAATGAGATGAATGGCATGCAACCAAAGGGCTGGTCGGGTAAAAGGTTTTGTGAGAATGTCTGCAACTTGGAAACTAGTTCCTACGTTGAGAAGATCGAACTGTTTACATTCAAATTGTTGTTTCAACCATTTGAAGTTGATGTTTTGTGTTTTGTTCATGTGTCTCATGGATGCTGATGAACCGGTGGACATGACTGTAATAGTCGCTTGGTTGTCCTCCATAAATTTGACTTGATAAAATTCAGGGAAACTGGCCTTGAGGGAGTTGATGTCCGCAGCACTACAACCTGTATCGACATTCCCATTACGGATTTCATCAATTTCGGGGTCGATCCTAGTGAACACAGCATCTTCTTGGGGCTTCGCGGCGTCGCGAGCTGGCTTACCCTGTAGCTTCTTGAAAAGGTTCAACTGCTCAAACAGGGCCAGCATTGGAATGCCCTCAGCTCTCATGCTGTGATTTGCGGCAACTACCTCAGCCTCAGTTGAGGATATGGCAACAACCGTTTGTTTCTTACTGAATGCATTTAAGGGGTAATACGTGTTGGGGCCTACAAGCACAATGGCACTGCCAGTGGTACTCTTGCTATCATGTTCGCCTGCATGATCTGCGTCGGCAAAAAGCCAGAGTTGGCATTCATCAAAGGCATCCCCAATGAAACCCTCTAGAAAATGGTGCTTTGTACAATGAATGTATGACACCAATCTGTGCAAGGCAACATCGCATTCTATGGACCATTTTGTCACTCTTGATGCTAAGCTTTGTGTGGCACGCAACAGATCGAACCTTGCCATTCTGGCGGCAAATAGTATCTTCATCAAGATCTTGCTGGCCACTGGCTGGAGTTTGCCAGGCTTTTCATCTTCACTGAGTGTGGGCCGTGCGATGCCAGCATCTGTGAATGGTGTTGGCACCTCTTTTAAGGACGATGAGCTGACTTTTGCAAGATTACAATAGTTTTCTACACAGGACCCCAGGAAATCACTCATGTCATACCTCACTAAGTTCACGGGCTTGGCCATGACGCCAGCTTTTGTCTTCACAGCGTGATCAACCCCCCTGAACTTAGAGGCCTTGGCTTCCTTTTTCGCCTCGCGTTTGTCGCGATGTGGTCCTGGTCTGGCTTTACTTGCCATTGCAAACTGCTTGAATTTGTCAGGTCCGTCCTGTCCATAACAGAAAACTGTTTTTCCTGTCCAGAATTCGTTTGTTTGATTGCTAGATGTTTTCCAATCATCTGTGTAAACATCATAGCCCCCCTGATTGTTCCCGTCGGTGATGCTAGGACAACTTTTCAATGTTACCTTTTTGTCAAAGAAAGTTATGCGACTTGAATTTTGACAAGTTACATCTCCCCCCTCATCAACCGGCTGGTACAATCTTTTTCGGGGTTGAATGTGGTGTCTGATCCATGCCATGTTGGTTTCATCATGCTCCCACCAGTCTTGTGTTCTGTGTTGTGCGGCTGCTGACTTCTTGGCTTCAAAGGCGAATGCGAAAGGGTGTGCCTGCGAAGGCAACCGGATGTTTTGAAATTCACGGTGCATACAGCCAAAGTAGCGGTCATATGGCTCAGGATCACCAATGTTCACTGCAGCCTTGACGCTTGCCCATGCCTTTTCCAGATTGGCAGTGGGGCCAGCCATCTTGAAGTCATCTACATACACAACCAAAAGACAGTTGAGCTCTTGATGATGAAAAATTGAATGCCAAATGTCAGGTAAAATTTGTTTCCAACCCTGTTTCACCACACGGCTATTGAGATGATTTTCCCAAATACCCCCGCTATCAGGATGACCATAAAGGGCAAGTAACATAGGAACCATGGGTTGCCAGTACTTTTTCTCCCAATCTTTGGGCCATCTGTTGCGTGGAAGTGACAACCATGTGGGCACCCCTGTGAAGAGGGCTTGTATGTAGGCTTGGATTGCATCTGCCTGCTGTTTGGAGAACCCGGGCTGACTACCGAAAGCATCTAGCAGCTTTGCTGCTTCCATGGATGCTGGGGAAGAGCCTAACTCGTTGAAGAGTGCGTGATCGGAATTCTCGTCCCTGACATTGTTCCCTTGGAAAACCGTCCTACCCTTGAACTTCCGGCGAGGGTCTGATTCAGGCAGTTCAGAACCCTTCTCATAGCAAGCCTCAAAGATTCGACCTAGGTGCACAGTTTGGCCATTGCGACGAGCCTCAGCTACTATGTCGCGGCATTCACGAACACGCTTCTCATCCCAAACACCCTTATTACGGAGATTATCCCATTCCTTATCAAGGACGGCCTTGGCCTTGGGGTTGCTGGCAATCTCATCTTTTGATACAAGCCTAGCAACTGAAGCGAAAAGCTCGAGTGCGACCTTGAACTCAAGTTCCTTGATCTTCTCTCGGACGAGCTCTCTAATTCGAGGCCGGTGCTCAATTGTGGCAGGCGCGGCAACTTTTGGCATTGCCGGCACGGAAAACTTTTGAGAAGTGGCTGGAATAATTTCCCAAACATTGCCTACGAGCTTTGCAGTTGCAGGAGGGCGTTGAGTTGCCTCAAGCCGGGCCGGTGAAGACTTCTTCTTTTTGCCCTTGCTGCCAGATGATGATGCTGGCTTTTCCTCCTGCTCCTTGGCTGCTTTCTTTGCTTCTTCCTCGATGATCAACTTCCTATCTTGGGGTCCTAACATCTTCCACAGTTCTGAGTCGATCCCCTCCGGACGCTTTGAACCTTTGTAGTTACGTACAATCCGGTGACCATCCCAATGATGTCCATCTGGAATAATTTCACCTTTGGGGGTCAATTTGAGATCTGGAAATACGGGCGCTTCAGGTGCATCAGGCTCGACATCGCTGTCGGCTGGTAGAGGCGTACCTGGCTCGTATTCATACTCATCTTGTGGCGGATGCAAACTGGACTCAAGAGGCACAGCTTTGGGTGTCTGCGGAATGACCTGGTCCTCGAGGCGATCGGCTTTGGGTGCTTTCGAGTCAATCAGAGCTTTCAAAGGAAAGATGAAACCCTCAGATGGCAATTCCAACCTCTTTGTTCTTTGGATTGTCAGTGCACCCCAGTTGACATGATAATCTGCGGCTTCCAACTTGGCAACTAAGTATTCACCCTTCCAATCATGACCTGGTTGGATGTAATACCCAAGGAAAATCCCTTCATTTGCTGTTGGGGAGAGCTTACCTGATGTGTTATCCAACCTTTTGGGGTTATTCCAGAACAACACTTTGGCACCGAATGGAATGTGCATTGCAGGGAACTCTTCACCAAACCTGAGTTGCCATGGGGATTCACTGCCGTCAAGCTGGGGGCTTGCATTGATCGCGGTCGCGTGATGCTGCATGGCCAATGGCCACATCTTCAAAGGAAGTCCTGATTGCAACAAGTTGCTCCGGGCACCTTCCAACATCTGACGAACTTCGCGCTCAGCAAAAGACTTTGATGAATCTACATATTCAATGGAAGTTTGGTGTCTGTAACCCAAATCCTTGATGGCCCTGATCAATTCTGGGGAATTGTCAGTGTACACAACTTGAACGTCATCCTTTGATCCAATGAAGTGATTCAAACCATCAACACAGCTTTGTGAGTCCTTGGACTGGCTAGGGTAGACATACCGATATTGGGTGTGCAGATCTTTCAACACCAATGCAACTTGCTCCCCCCTGAAACCCTCTTCTACATTTTTCTTGATGATGACATGATCCCCAATGATGTGGTCACCAAACACTTCAGTTTCGATTCTCTTCTGACCACCCTTCTTTCGTGCCTGAGGTGCCATCATCCTTGCTCGTTGGCAGGTTCTGCAAAAGGGGTTCTTGGGGAAATGCGTGTACTGATGTTGGGTACTTGCAGCTTCAGCCAGCAAATCCTCAGTCTTGCGGCTTCGGATGTACTCCTGCTGAGCGTCATCCTCCACCAGCTCGTCCAATTGCTCTTCATCTTGGGCTTCGTCCCTCTTGGCTTTTGAGCTCGACCGTGAGGTCGGCATTGCAAACAACTTTTTGAGGTGCTTATCCTTTTGAAATTGATCTTTGGGATAAACCTTGCAACTGTCATCCAAGATTGGGACATGACCTTCGATCTTGAGCTGGACGACCTTGTCATCTGGACGGACTAGGATTGGTTTGCCATTGGCAGGCCATACGAAACTGCAACCCTGATCTACACATCTTGTTCCTACGGAGAGCACAGCTGGGGTATGATCAAGTACATACGGATGCACAGGATCTGGCAATGCGGACAACTTGACATCAGCAACCTCATTTGCCTCGGTCGAACCATTGGCTGTGACTAAGGAAATTGGATGCTCGGCTGCACGGCAGTTCTTGGCGCTTACATCCCTCAGCATACCCTTGGACACAAGATCGGATTCACTACCTGAGTCGACAAGCCAACTAAGGCCGGCCTTTGGCGCAGCTGTGGCAATTGACGGGAAACGACCAATGTCTCTAAGAGCTTTGGGACCGCTGATGAACCTGCACTCTTTGCATGTGATGTCACGTGTGTCCTCATTCCAACAACAAAACCCACAACTTGGTGCAACATCTGAATCATGAAGTTTCACAGTTTCTTGAAGCTGTCTTGCACGAACCTGAGCCTCATGTTGTTCAACCTTGGATGAAACTGGAACATCTTCAGCTGTCTTGTACACCTTAGTGAACTCTCTTGGACGGTGCTTGACTGGGACTTGACGACCAACTGCTTTCACCTCGATCACATGTGGGGCCTTTCGGAATCTAAGACGCTTCATGCTGACACTTGACTCATCAGAGCACGAAGTTGCCTTCGGCTGTTTTCGGACGATGCATGCAAACTTCTGGATCAGGCATGGAGCGGCTGTGGAATCCTTGCTCTTCTTCTTGGGAGCGGGTGAATTGGCCCTTTTGGTGTCTTTGGTGGCGGCAGCAGCTTTGTCATCATGCTTATAAAAACATTTGTCACCACGTCTGCACTTTCCCTGGGCATGATAGATACATGGGGTTTTGGCCATTTCTTCCTTGGACATTTTCTTCCCCTTATCATCTTTATTGCCCTTTGATGGTGAACGTGTTTTGGTTCTTCTGGGTGATTGAGTTCGAGATTTATCATCTTTGACATGCTTGAATGGACACTTCTTCCCCTTATCACAGGTACCCTTTTGGAACTTATAGCAAATCTTGTCACCTTTGCCACCTCGTTCCTGCGATCTACCACGACTTGGAGAGCCCTTTCGGCCACCGCGACCATCGCCTTTGGCAGGTGCGGCCTTTGTGTCCTTGATCCCGGCCTTGTTCTTCTCCGCGATGCGGTTCCTGTTCTCCCTCAATCGTTCACGATCGATCAAGTTCTTCATGGATTGGTGAAGAAAACTATAAGACTTTTCATGGGATTTCTCATGAGCACGGTCAAACATCTCAATGTCATATTTCAGCAACTGACTTGGTCGGATCTGCCTCAACAAGATGTCCCTTAACACAGCATCATCGGGGGTGACAGCCATGCCAGCTAGGGTAGCATCCCATTTGTTGATGAATCTTCGGAGATCCTGGACAGTATCGCCTACTTTGACAACACCCAAAAGATCTTCTACTCTGTAAAGGCTACCTGCTTCTTCTGATGTCTTGAAGTAGTCCTCAAACATGAGCAGAACATACCTTCCCCTGACCTGGATGCCTTTTCGGGATTGCTGCTCTTTGAAATTCAAGATCCTAGTTGCGAGGTCCCCTCCGGCTGAGCGTGTGAGCGCTGCTGATAACTTTGTATCCAGCGTGAGGAACTTTCCAGGATCTTGGAGTTTCTTCTCCAACTGCTCTCTGGTGCACTCTTGATCGTACACCTCATTGAGCCAGAGCCACGCCTCATCCGGGCGATCTGAACAGCTTTTCACTTCATCCCTGACATGATTCTTCCAAGTCCTATACGACTCCGGAGCGGGCATGTTGTTCAGCTTGATGAGTTCGGCCTCCTTAGTTTTTGGCTTATCCTTTTCTTCCCTTTGGGTTAAGGCTTTTACCAATTCAATAAGATCTGAAGGACCCATCACTTGCTGTTGCTTGGTTACGCTCTTGGGGGAGTCATTTGGGGGAGTTTTGATAGCTTCAGTGGGAGTGAAAAACCCTGACTGCGTTGGCAATTGGGGCTGGTCGTTGCCGACAGCCGGCTTTTGCTTGGGACTGCCACCTTTGAGCAGCTCATCCAACTTGGCCTTTGCTTCTTGTGCCAACACTGCAGGCGTTTTCAGCTCATGAATCGGCTCATCACTGCCTCTGGCGGCCTGTGCATCGGATGCTTTGGGAGTGGCAATATTGAAGTGGGGCACGCTAGTGGTAGCGGCCGGCTCGGCATTCTGGACGGATGCTTTCGGAACGGAGGCATGCTGCGCTTTGGCAACATGCTTTAACTGCTCCTGAAGGTCATCGATTTGGTCCTGAAGGCTAAGGTTCTGAGCCGCTGCCTCGTTGATCTTGTCGGCCATCTCCTTCTTGTAGTTCTCGAATTCGGTCCTCAAACTGATGAACCTGGCCTGATCAATTGCAGCCTGATCTTCATATTGCTTCTTTGTGGCAGCTATGGCATTCTTTGCATGTTCAACTGTCTGTGCATAGGAAGCTTCGAATTCACTAGTGATACGTTGCCTTTCCTCTGCAATTTTCTGATCATGCTTTGTGTTTGCCTCTGCCTTTACATCCTCTATTCTTTTGTCATGCGATGCCTGAGCCTGATTCAACCTGACCTCCATCTCATCGCCTCGTTTCCTCTCCTCGTTGACGGCACTAATGGCCTTACCTTCAACCTCCTGCAGCCTTTGCTCATACTCCTGCTCTTGCATTACGAGTCTACTTGACCATTCGTTTCGAATTGAGTCAACTACTCCATGCATTATCTGAAGGTGCCTCTGTTCAGCTTCCCTCATGACTTGCAGGGTATTCCCACTAGTGATCTGGGACAGGTTGTTTTGTATGAAGGTAAAGTACGCTACAACGGGTTGGAACATTGTCTCGTCGTCCATCGGCTCGGGGTTGCCCCCGGCCACATTCGGCACAGCGATAGCCGATGGACCTGACCCTGGAACGGCGAGAGGATGGTCAATTGGGGTCCCCATAGCAAAGTAGTGAGACTACGGCTGATAACCTGTATTTTACCAGGTCAGCCACCAATAGGTTACAATAACTAGTGGGGCAACAACAAACCGGCTGATGACCTATATGATACATGGTTTTACTGCAGGAGTTTTTACAAGTTCTATGGATTTCCGACGTCCAACAGCCCTTCTTCCCGGATCTCAGCCATTCTCCAAGCCGCATTTCTGCCACGGATATCCACTTTCTCCCGATTCCCATCGCGGTTGGCCGCCGCTCTTCGATTCCAACAAAACCTGGCAGACTCGAAACGACAAGCAACTGACGGTCATCTTGGAAAAAAAAACATCCGAAACATTACCAATTAAATTTGGGTGTTCAGAAAAGAAATGTGAATATCATATCCCAAATTCTCAGGTGAATCATATTAGTCCCAATATGTCCCAATACAAAAAGGAAACGGTGAGTTTGCGGTAGTAAATCCCATCTTTTTTGGTCAAAACCCTGGCCTCATGGGCTAGAAATTTTGAGATCCAGGGTTGCGGTCAACTCCCCATTGTCTGAAACATGTTTGCTCCAAAAATTAGCATTTTTTTTGCTTATTGAGTCAATAAATATTCACACAATTTTATAATATTATTATGTTAAACTCGTGGCTTAATTGAAACTCCAACTTGCATTAAAATTATCACAGCCTCCTGGCTATTTTTCACACTCCCCCCAACAAAAAAAAACTGAGCGCAGCGCATCAGCGTCAAATTTCAACGCGATTGGACAGGTTGGATGTTGCTTTTGTGTTGACCTATCATGATATTGGATCAATCGATGCTTCCTCTAGTGTTTTTGTTCTGCTGATCATTTTAAACATCGAATGATTTAACAGCTCAAAGCCTCTGTTCATACATAAACTGAAAGTTTTGATGCATGGTGTAGTTGCCGCTTCTTGGGTGCAAGTCAATTTTGCCTCACACATAGCTTGTCTGTCCAGGTATCCATGTGGAACTGGCAGTAAAATATTGGAACTCCCTTGATGCATCCCAGGCATGTCATGCTAAAACTTGAGACCAGACGAGGTGGAGGAATTGTCACGCTTACAGGCGGCAAATTCATTCGGCAGGCTGTGCTCTTGAAGAAGCCAAATGAGCAGTGTTCAAAACAGTGTCGTCAATTTATAATGATTGGCTAACAGGATTTCCCACAATGTATTGTGGTAATCCCCAATAATCCCCAATATATGTACTTGAATCGTATAACCCCATATAACCATCAATCAGGACAGGGGTTTTGAACACTGCTCAGATGTAGAATGAATGTAGAATGATGTAGAAAGGTGAAATTTGAAATCACATCAACATATTTCAACTACAAGTGTTGCTCCCAACGCCCAAAATACAAGGGGGGAACTCGGCAAGCACAAAGGTAACATGACACAATTCCCCCTGTAGTGGGCTATCATCTACCATCATCTACCTATAATTTCGGAACAACTCTGGTAACTAGTTCATAAAAATGGTTGCTGGTTTCAACATGTTTCAACCCATGGTAGGGTGGATAATCAACATATGAATTTGCTGCTGGGATCCGGTGGGGCCAGGCTGCAACGCGCCCAGTGGCAGGTGTCTTTTCCCATGGTGAAGCGGCTTCGTTTCGAGCCATGCTGGCTCCTGGCAGCGGGAGACCAACTGGACCGGTGGCTGGGGTCATGTTTTGAGCATTAAACCATGGGGTTTTGGAAAGTTGCCATTGTTGCCATTAAACCGATTAAACCATGCCATTTTGGTGGCAAATGATTCTGAGGCATATCCATTTCAAGCGCAACTGAGATCCCGAAACCAACAGATGTGATGAGCTAGTCAGTTACAGCTCCTTAAACATACAAGTTCTTACGGTTTAGAGTTTAAACATTTAAATATTTTCGTGGCTTTAACATTTTGTCCTTGACACTTTCTGGGGGTGCTTGACAATGCTTGACCAGTGTGATCAGGACCTCCCGGGAATTATGAAAACTCCCACACAGATGCCTAGACCATAGCCACAACATTGAAATTGTATAAATTCTTCACGCCAAAATCCGGGCCCTTTTTCTATACGATTTTGTGATTGGTAATTCAGGGTGAAGCTAGTGCCTCCACTCCAAATGTCGATGGATTCAGAGAAATAGAGTTTGAAGGCTCAAGATTGACCCACAATAAGCTTGGCAGTTTGATGAGACGTGGAGTCAAAAGTACATAAAATTGGTCAACATACATAATTTGACGAGCATACCCTCCGGCAATCAAACGTTGCAATGAACAATCCACCATCTTAAGTCGTATTTCCCATTCACACCTCCATATTATGTAAGGGATGTCCATGGAGTCCATGGATGTCCTATTGTCACGTTAGCCGCCGGGGTATCATCAACGGTGATGTGCCTCGTCGGCTTTCACCAATCGCTCACTCCCAGGCAAACTTGTCACCGTTGTCCTTTAAAGTGAAGCGTTAGAAGGAATTGAAACCGTCGGATTGCCCGTTGTCTGGGATATGTTAAGGGATAGAAGCAGAACATGATGAATCCTAAGGATTGATCCGTTAAGGAAACATGTTTGGATGATAGATTGGTCTGAGATGAACAGCTTCAATCGAAGAAAAAGGGCATAAATCATGGGCGTTGGGACTGTAGATTTTCCCTCAACTCAGTCGACCAAAAGGTGGCCACGTCTATGATAGCTGTGGGCTGTGGTTGTTCTCTCAATGAAACCCCACCTGCAATATGTACAGTATATGCTTTGCTGCATTGAAGAGCTGGGTGGAACACCTCGTCGAATCTTTTTCACACTATGCACGTAGCAACGCAATCAACAACTTGTTATTTTTGGCTATCCTTGCGGTCTCACATAAGAGCATGATTGGCTTTATTATCGATATGCCATTGGAAGTTTACCATTGATATGTATATTTTTATATGACTATATATATATATATATATATGTATATATATATATATATGAGTGGCGGACGAAATTATTTGTTCACCATAATTGCCACGAGCAAAACTGGGTGGTCCCCTATCGGTTGTGAATATGTTCGCTCTTTGAAAACATCCAGTAGCAAATGCTGCTAGTAGTACCACCAGAAGTAGCAGTAGCAGAAGGAAGAGCAGTAAGATTGCAACATTGGGTATCGGTTAGTATCGGTTGGGGTATCGGTAAGAATGGTGCATGAATTGCCGCAAACAATATGCTTGGTGCTCTCTAAGAGGAAAGCTAGCTGAGGTAAAGCTGTTTAAAGCCTTTCTTTGTAGCCGTTGCTGTAGAAATAAACACCCTATAACACCCTACTGCAGATTATTGTGGCAACTTGTTGGAATATAGGGGTATCGGTGCGGGGTCGTCCCCTATCGGTTGTGAAGGTTTCGTGAAGGCACGCAAAGTTCAAGGCAGCTCTCTACTACTTTCAATTGCCAGTAATTTTGTCGGACACGCATATATTGATATAATATATATATATAGATACATTGTATATATATATATGTATATATATATATACATATGTGTATATATACATATATGTTAAATGTGTATATTGATGCATTTATACATATATATATATTCTAATATAGATAATGCTATATATATAAAAGGATATTTATATATACACAGTGCGTATATATTATATTGGTCATATCTGGTATACCATTGAAATACCAGTGCTTCTACAGTTTATCAAACCATGTCCCTGGTTTCCCTGGCAACTGTCGTGGCATCTTTTCCCTGCAGGACAGCACATGTCATGGCAGCTTGGAGTAGATGGGTTCAGCGTAGCCTTCCGGCCTAAGCCAAGCAACAGAAGTTCCTTTATACTGGTTGGTTGATAGGGATTCCCCTAGCGGATTGTTATAATCCAAGGTATTGGTTAGTACAATCCCCGAACTAATCATCAACAGGGGTTTAGCAGCCACAGCTCCAGTCATTGTTCAGGGTCTCATTGAAATTAACTCATGCCCCTTGGTATGGAGGTTTGCACATCTTACCCCGACCATCCCTTTAAAAAGAAAATTACTTTACTTCGTGTGATCCCCACCGTGACATTTTTACATTTTCTTACTGGCAAATCTTCTGGCATTCTATCTGACATATCTTCTGGCATTCTATCTGGCAAATCTTCTGGCATTCTATCTGGCATATCTTCTGGCATTCTATCTGACATATCTTCTGGCATTCTATCTGGCATATCTTCCGGCATATATTCTGACATATCTTCTGGCATTCTATCTGGCATATCTTCTGGTATATCTTCTGGCATATCTTCTGGCATTCTATCTGGCATATCTTCTGGCATATCTTCTGGCATATTATCTGGCAAATCTTCCTGGGATTCTATCTGGCATATCTTCTGGCATATGTTCTGGCATATCTTCTGGCATATCTTCTGGCATATTATCTGGCAAATCTTCTGGGATTCTATCTGGCATATCTTGTGTCATTCTATCTGACATTTTATTTGGCATACCTTCTGGCATTCTATCTGGCATGTCTCATGGCATTTTATCTGGCATATCTTCTGGCATTCTATCTGACATTCCATCTGGCATATCTTCTGGCATTCTATCTGGCATATCTCATGAGGTCCGGCAGGGAACACTGGGCGTGGATACTCGCGGTTGAGGTCCGGCAGGGAACACTGGGCGTGGATGGTCGCGGTTGAGGTCCGGCAGGGAACACTGGGTGTGGATGGTCGTGGTTGAGGTCCGGCAGGGAACACTGGGCGTGGATGGTCGTGGTTGAGGTCCGACAGAGAACACTGTGGATCGCGGGTCGCAGTTGGACGAGGAGGACGACGAGGAGGACGACGAGGAGGACGACGAGGAGGAAGAGGAGGAGAGGAGGAGGAGGACGAGGCAGGAGTCAGGAGGAGGCAGGAGGAGGCAACTGACATAAAATCTAACAACCCTCACCTGGCAGGTGGGGAATAACAGTTCGCAATCAAGGCAATCACTTCGGAACCTTGTCGCCATGCATCGATCTGAGCCTGTGGCCTGAACTGCAAGAGGGTCACAGAGTTTTGGAATTTCTTGTGCGGCCTAACGGAAGATGCTGCCCGCGGAATGGAGCTGTTCAACACGGCGCTCAACTCCCGGCTACCATTGAAGGTCTTATTTCCCAGTCACCAATCCAACGGTTCAATTCAAAATCATGAAAAATTTTAAAGCCACCTCTGGCCACCTCTTCTTTTTCTCCCTCAAAATCCACTAATTGGTAATTTGGATCAAACTAGTGGTGAAAAATCCCTGAAAAATCTCGAATTGTTCGCGATCAACCATCAACTGGGAGCTGGGGGGAAGTTGGCTGGAAAAATTACCCACGCTTGGAGCAACCCTGCTAAGGCTGGGTCAATGTTCAATCCTTGACCCTGAAGGATTCATTTTAGTGAAACACATAGTGAAACTATGCAGACTTTCTCAGATTTCCCTAGTCAGATTTCTCAGATCTGCCCAGTTCATCCCAGTGACATCCAGCTGCCGAAAGAAATCCATCGCCAAGGGACTCCAGCAGACTCAGCACCGCACCGGGACGGCCCCAGGGGCCCGTGCGCTCTCCGATCTCGGCAGGACAATGGCAGGACTGGAAGCCCAATCGCCGTTTTGATATGGCAAGTGAAACATCTAAAATACGTGAAATTGATGTTTTACAATCCAAAGAACTGGGATTGAGTAGGTAAGTGATGATCAATGGGATTGTGGGAAAATCATCAATCACTGATTGTTCGGAGCATGTACAATCCACAAAAGTCGGACTTTAATCAACATGGTTAACCGAAATGGGATTTTAGCCCACAAAGCTGTGGACTTAACATGATTTAACAATCAAACATTGTTCTACTCATGTTTCTCAAATACGTATGGGTTTGGGGACACATGTGAGACATGATGATTGGTTGCTGGTTGGTTATGAATTGGCCGGTTCTACCGTTGCAGCATAGATGAAAAGAAATTAGTTGTTGGTCTCCGAAACAGGAGCACTTCATCATGAACAGTAGTTGTGATACCCAGTCCGGTGCGTCAAAAAAGGTGAATGTCCGTCTATACTGCGGTGGAAGATTTCAGGACCCTAAAATGGAGGTACTGTACCATATAAGGCCATATGTCGTGGGGATATTCCTTTTCATAGCCCTTACATAGGCCTTCTACATGGTAGGTACCTCCAATAGCCTGAGTTTCCAATAGCTCAGAATACCACTCATTCCCAGCAAACTTTCTAGGCGACAGCAAAACTCTCAATGGGAACTTATATGTCGACTAATAATCGGATGAATAAGGGAATACTATGATATCGGAAAAATAATGAAACAATCATGGGAATAATAATATCGGGCAAATGTGGTAAAACCAAAAATAAACGATCCCCAATATCACCAGAAATGAATGGTGTTAACCCCAAAAATAGTACGTCATGGTAGGTTTATAGTTGGGTTTACCACATTAAAAACAATGTCTTCAGCCAACTTTCCCACCTTCCACGGCCAATCTGGCAAACACATAAGAAAAATCGCTGGCTAGTCGGACATAGTCCCATCTATTGATATTTCAGTCAAGCGAAATGCAGTCCATAGCACAGGCCTCGAGGACTACACGTCAGCAGTGTTCGAGTGAACTCTCCCATTTCCGGGGAATACAAGTTGATCCCAATCATAGCGATTCGAAGCCACGGGCAACAATGCGTTCCAAATGGTAGTGGTATTTTGCCAGTCAATCAAGGAAGGGCCAAAGTAGCGTTGAACTGTTGCAGTTGTGGCAATCTCGTATAGAGGGTGGTGCACTTCTTGGTTGGAGGGAGAATGTCCATTGTGGAGCTGAAGATAGCGATGATAGGCTTCAGACATCGCTATTTCCGGCCAATGCACTCTGGGGCGGCCGATCCGAAAGGGAGAGGAAATTGTACGCAAAGAGTGGGAAGTATTGAACGAAATTTTATGTTCAAGGGAGTCAAAGTGGCGGAGTATGTGGCCTAGGTATCGTAGACGTTGGACTGAGATTCGTTGACTAGGGATCAGGAGACGAGGTGCATGAACGTAAGCAAGCTGAAGAAGGAAAGCATTTGAACATTCCGCATCAGAGGGCTGCAAGACCCTGTGGTAGAAGGAGCTTTTAACTTGGAAGATTTGTCGGAGAACTTTGTAGTGGAGGGCGTTAAATCTGGTGGTTTGGGCAGGAGTGTAAACCTGTGACTCACAACCATAAAGGAGAATTGCCATAACAATTTGTGAATAGATTTGAAGGCGCCGTCGGAATGGGAGAGCAGGATTTGTAAAGACGGGAAAGAGGGAGCGGAAGGCTCCGGACGCCTGGGAATATCTGTAGTTGCAATCAGCAACAGAGGAACCGTTGGCAGTTATGTATGCCCCAAGGTACTTCGCAGAATTAACGGGGTGGATCTGTGGGCCGAAAGGGGCAGTACCTGAACAATGAGAGCAGGAGCATGGGCTGCAGGGGTCTACACAAGGAGACAAATGAATAGGGAGATCAGAATGGAGACGAAGGAGTTGACATTTGTCCGGATTTAAGAAGAGGCCACGTTTGCAAGCTTCATGCTGAAGAGTATGTAACAGCCGATGAAGGGTGAGCTGGGTACGAGCCATCAGTACTGTGTCATCAGCATATTCAATGTCGGTTACAGGGGTGCGGGCGGAGAAGGTCCAAGGAGTGTAATGGAAAAACTGTTCGAAAAGAGAATAAACATCGTGCATCAGAACTGAAAGGACCAGAATGAACAGGTAGGGACTCAGGGGGCAACCTTGACGGATGCCGCGTGATAACTTGTAGGTGGCGGAGGTATGCTGGGGAGTGGCAACGAAAAATTTGCCGTCCTGATATAGCGAAGAAATTGCATGCACAAAGGGCAGAGGGAGACCAATTCGAACAAGAGAGGCTGTAAGATGTTCATGGCTAATGCAATCAAAAGCTTGAGACCAACCTAAGAACAAGATGTAAAGAGATGTGGTATGCCGTTCAAAGAGTTCAGCCAGGCGCCTGATAATGAAGAGAGGTAAACTCGTGGACCGCGCCTTACGAAACCCATACTGGAGGTCACTGATACGGTCATCAAAATGATAGGCCAGCCGTGCCTGAAGGAGAGCTGCATACAATTTAAAAATGGAGTTGGCAAGGCTAATGGGCCTGTATGCTGACGGCATGCGGCTATTTTTACCTCCGCCTTTGAATATCATAACGACCCTTGCCAATTTCCAATGATCCGGAGCAGAGGCAGAAAGGAAGCAGCTGTTGAAGTATTCAAGGAGGAGGCGGCGCAACGCATAAGGGAGGAGTTTATAAAGGTCGATACTGACTTGGTCAGGGCCAGGAGCTTTGCGTGACTTTAGGCGGCGGAGGGCAAAATGTATGTCCACCATGGTGAACGGGGCAAAGGCAAGACAGGGGAACAATCGGGCAAGAGATGGGGGCGGACATGAGGATGGCTTCCAGACTGTATCCCTCAAATATTGAGCAAGCACTTCCGGCTTTTCGGCGGCTGTACTTGGGCGCCCGGATGGCCAGCAAACTGATTGAGTGCGGGGTTGATATTTGGAGCGGACACGCTTGATGGTCTTCCACCGATCAGCAGGGGGGGAGCGATGATCTATGTCCAGCTGGCGCAGAGTCCAGCGCTTTTTATCGCGGGCAGCATGGGAGCGCATCTGTCTTCGTAAGGTGGCAACATCCGATGCGTTGAGTGTCCCGCTATTGAGATTAGAAATTTCTTGCTGGGTGGACACAGAGAGATAAGGTTTCCGGATGGATGCAGGTTTCCGGGAGAAGGAGACATTAGCACCCGGTCAACGCGTCATCTGCGCACATTGAAAGCGAGTCATCTGCGCACATTGCAAACGAGTCATCTGCGCACAGAGAAACCGCGTCATCCGCGCACAAAGAGCGGTCATCCGCGCACATTGAGGCTGGGAGCCAGCCATTTCGGGTTTGGTTGCGGGGGGTGGGGTGGGGTGGGGTGGGGTGGGATGATAACGTTCATGTTCCTATGCACACACAGGCACAGCAACCTCATCATCTTTCTTCCCGTAGAGCAGAGACAGGCACAGCTCTTTCATGATCAGTTACCGGTGGGGTGGGGTGAGTTAATAAGGTTCATGTTCCTATGCCTGCACACGCACAGCAACCTCATCATCTTTCTTGCTGTAGAGCACTTACACGCACTGCTCTTTCATGATCAGTTGCCCGTGGGGTGGGGGGGGTGGGGGTGGGGTGGGGTGGGGTGGGGTGGGATGATAACGTTCATGTTCCTATGCACACACAGGCACAGCAACCTCATCATCTTTCTTGCTGTTGGGAAGAGACAGGCACAGCTCTTTTATGATCAGTTACCGGTGGGGTGGGGTGAGTTAATAAGGTTCATGTTCCTATGCCTGCACACGCACAGCAACCTCATCATCTTTCTTGCTGTCATCATCTTTCAGTTACCGGTGGGGTGGGGTGAGTTCAATTTCACGCACTGCTGCCTTTCATGATCACGCACGTGCAACCTCATCATCTTTCTTGCTGTAGAGCACTTACACGCACTGCTCTTTCATGATCAGTTACCCTTGGGGTGGGTGGGGGTGGGGTGGGGTGGGGTGGGATGATAACGTTCATGTTCCTATGCACACACAGGCACAGCAACCTCATCATCTTTCTTCCCGTAGAGCAGAGACAGGCACAGCTCTTTCATGATCAGTTACCGGTGGGGTGGGGTGACTTAATAAGGTTCATGTTCCTATGCCTGCACACGCACAGCAACCTCATCATCTTTCTTGCTGTAGAGCACTTACACGCACTGCTCTTTCATGATCAGTTACCCGTGGGGGGGGTGGGGTGGGGTGGGGTGGGGTGGGATGATAACGTTCATGTTCCTATGCACACACAGGCACAGCAACCTCATCATCTTTCTTCCCGTAGAGAACTTGGGTGAACTTCAGTGAGAGAACACGAAAGCAGCTCCACCAAATGGCACACGAAAGCAGCTCTTGAGTGAGTTGAGTTGTGTAAGATGAGTTGTGAGAGATGAGTTGTGTGAGATGAGTTGTGTGACTTGTGAGATGAGAGGAGTTGTGTGAGTTGTAAGATGAGCGGAGTGGTGTGAGAGGAGTTCTGTGAGTTGTGAGATGAGTGGAGTTGTGTGAGATGAGTTGTGTGAGTTGTGAGATGAGTTGTGTGAAAGAACTTGGGTGAACTTCAGTGAGAGAACACGAAAGCAGCTCCACCAAATGGCACACGAAAGCAGCTCTTGAGATGTTTAAAAAAAAGCTAGAAGAAGAATCATGTTACAGAGATACAATGACAAAAACACACAACAAAAACGTGCACAGACGACCAACCGTCTGACGTGCACAAACGACCCACTTTTGACGTGCACAGACGAACCCTGAACCGACATTAGCTGCGTTTAATAAAGAGCTGACCAAATGATCAGTTTGAGCCGGTAGGGGCAGGGAGGAGAACCAACGTGTGAGTGGGTCCGGGGGTAAAATAGGAGGGGAGGGAGGGAAGGATGCATACCGACCAAGGTTGGAGGAGGAAGTGGTTCCTCGAGCGGCGTTGGAGTCTGCCCGATCATTTCCTAAATTTCCAGAATGTCCTTTTACTTTTACCACGGCAACGGGCATTTGGGAGGTGATATGGGTAAAAGTGGCTAACAGGAGGTTGGCCAGTTGGGGATTTGCAGATGGGATGGCGAGCCCAAGGAGCAGGTCATAGGCATATTTGGAATCTGTGTGGAGGGTAATTGCGCTTGTGTGGGCGGGCAGAAAAGGGAGCAAAAGCAAAGCTTCGAGAATGGCTTGGAGCTCCGCAGTGTTATTGCTGCCCATTACTGGGAAAGGGAGGTGCCCTACAGACCCAAAATGATCGATTTCAAAGGGAGCTGGAACGTAAACGCCCCAGCCAGCGGGGTTATGAAGGCTTACAACTTTCCCACCTTCCACGGCCAATCTGGCAAACACATAAGAAAAATCGCTGGCTAGTCGGACATAGTCCCATCTATTGATATTTCAGTATGGCAAAAAAAAAGTCGTAAAGTACCATCCACATTTAAAAACATATCAAGTTTGGTAGCACCGGTTCTGTTCGCTGGTTAAACCCTATTAACATCTATTAACTAGTTCGTTCTATCCCCCATACACCAGAGAATTCACCAAGTGAGAAGTCAACTGAACGCTATCGTTTGGGGGCCTCAACCACTATCCATTGTCCATCTCATGAATACTAGCTGGTTTTTAGGGTTTCCCTACTCCGGCTTAGTCCACAATCCCACGTCTAATTTGTTCACTCAGAAGAACTAATTATCAATTACATCCCCATATCAATCCATATCATATATACTTAAACCCCCGTAATCCATGAATATCCATGATAATTCCCTATCAATGGGTAAATCCCCATCAATCGTTGCTTGAAATCATGGTCCATTTGTTGCTTCGAGCCTTGTCCAGCCATCCGCGCACCGCCGCATTGGTCAAGGTGCTGTGGAGCCTGGATTCTCTTAGTTTGATTGAGATTAAAATCTAAAATAACTGGAATTGCCATTGGGAATATCAGGAATTATAGTGGATAAGAGATCAACACTTTATTAAGATTGTATCAACAAAGTTGATATTGCAATTGGGATTCGGATTGGAATGGGATTGTTGTAGTTTGACAGTTTGACTTATATAGATTTAAATTCAAGACAAGTGGGATGCTAATTGAGTTTTTTTGTGGGGTTATTATATGACCGAGATTATGGTGGTGGAATTATTGTATCTTAAAGGGATATAATTTGCCACTTGCGACTGTAATCTGCATATATATATATATAACTGGGATTGAATTTTGATGAATTTTGGAATTATGAAAAAGGATACTGTCGCCATTCTAGCAATTGGGAATGTAATTGGGATTATGGTGGAATTATTGTAGTCGGATGTGCCTATGATAAGAGAATTCAATCAGCCAAAGCCCCTCAGGAATTGAAAAGGTACGACAATTTTACACAACAATCGTCGCGATGAGCATAAAGATAAAGCATGTGAAAGAGTTTGATTGAGATTTGCATTTAACACACTAAATGAAAATAATATAGTTGACAATAATACTACCACACTAACATATAATAATTGGGATTAAACATGGGGATTCTCCGCCGACCCCGGCCTTCGCCAAGGCCGGGGCGGCGCCTGGGACCACCGCAGGTGTGGAACTTGTGCTGTCGGACCACCCTCCAAAACCCTCCAAACCCTCCAAACCCTCCAAAACCCTCCAAACCCTCCGGGCGCTCTCCAAAACCGTCCAAACACCTTGTCCAGCAGGCACCCCAGGGCCAAGGCCACTTCCCCAACAGGCACCCCAGGGCCAAGGCCACAGCAATGGCTTTCTATGGGCTTTCAAAGCTGCCGTTTGCCCGCCTGCAACGCTCCAAACTGCCAAAACCTTCCAAACCCTCCAAACCCTCCAAACACCCTCCAAAACCCTCCAAACACCGTCCCCAGCAGGCACCTCAGGGCCAAGGCAACTTCCCGAACAGGCACCCCAGGGCCAAGGCCACAGCAATGGCTTTCTATGGGCTTTTCAAAGCTGCCGTTTGCCAGCCCGCAAACACTCCAAACCCTCCAAAACCCTCCAAACGCTCCAAAATCCTCCAAACCCTCCAAACACCCGCCAAAACCCTCCAAACCCTCCAAAACCTTCCAAACCCTCAACCCCCTTCAAAACCCTCCAAACCCTCCAAAACCCTCCAAACCCCTTCCCCAACAGGCACCCCAGGGCCAAGGCCACTTCTCAATCAGGCACCACAGGGCCAAGGCCACAGCAATGGCTTTCTATTGGCTTTCAAAGCTGCCGTTTGCCAGCCCGCAAACACTCCAAACGCTCCAAAACCCTCCAAACGCTCCAAAACCCTCCAAACACTCCAAACACCCTCCAAAACCCTCCAAACCCTCCAAAACCCTCCAAACCCTCCGGGCGCTCTCCAAAACCGTCCAAACCCTCCAAACACCTTGTCCAGCAGGCACCCCACGGCCACTCCAAAACCCTCCAAACCCTCTGGGCGCTCTCCAAAACCGTCCAAACCCTCCAAACACCTTGTCCAGCAGGCACCCCAGGGCCAAGGCCACTTCCCCAACAGGCACCCCAGGGCCAAGGCCACAGCAATGGCTTTCTATGGGCTTTCAAAGCTGCCGTTTGCCCGCCTGCAAACGCTCCAAACTGCCAAAACTTTCAAAACCCTCCAAAACCTTCCAAACCCTCCAAACACCGTCCCCAGCAGGCACCCCAGGGCCAAGGCCACTTCCCGAACAGGCACCCCAGGGCCAAGGCCACAGCAATGGCTTTCTATGGGCTTTCAAAGCAGCCCGCAAACACTCCAAACCCTCCAAAACCCTCCAAACGCTCCAAAATCCTCCAAACCCTCCAAACACCCTCCAAACACCCTCCAAACCCTCCAAACCTTCCAAAACCTTCCAAACCCTCAACCCCCTTCAAAACCATCCAAACCCTCCAAAACCCTCCAAACAACATGCCAGCCCGCAAACACTCCAAACGCTCCAAAACCCTCCAAACGCTCCAAAACCCTCCAAACACTCCAAACACCCTCCAAACCCTCCAAACCCTCCAAAACCCTCCAAACCCTTTCAAAGCTGCCGTTTGCCCGCCTGCAAACGCTCCAAACTGCCAAAACTTTCCAAACCCTCCAAACCCTCCAAAACCTTCCAAACCCTCCAAACACCGTCCCCAGCAGGCACCCCAGGGCCAAGGCCACTTCCCGAACAGGCACCCCAGGGCCAAGGCCACAGCAATGGCTTTCTATGGGCTTTCAAAGCTGCCGTTTGCCAGCCCGCAAACACTCCAAACCCTCCAAAACCCTCCAAACGCTCCAAAATCCTCCAAACCCTCCAAACACCCTCCAAGACCCTCCAAACCCTCCAAACCCTCCAAAACCTTCCAAACCCTCAACCCCCTTCAAAACCCTCCAAACACTCCCAAACACCTTCCCCAACAGGCATCCCAGGGCCAAGGCCACTTCTCAATCAGGCACCCCAGGGCCAAGGCCACAGCAATGGCTTTCTATTGGCTTTCAAAGCTGCCGTTTGCCAGCCCGCAAACATTCCAAACGCTCCAAAACCCTCCAAAAGCTCCAAAACCTTCCAAACACTCCAAACACCGTCCCCAGCAGGCACCCCAGGGCCAAGGCCACTTCCCGAACAGGCACCCCAGGGCCAAGGCCACAGCAATGGCTTTCTATCTTCTTTCAAAGCTGCCGTTTGCCAGCCCGCAAACACTCCAAACCCTCCAAAACCCTCCAAACGCTCCAAAATCCTCCAAACCCTCCAAACACCCTCCAAAACCCCCCAAACCCTCCAAACCCTCCAAAACCCCCCCCCTTCAAAACCCTCCAAACCCTCCAAACACCTTCCCCAACAGGCACCCCAGGGCCAAGGCCACGTCTCAATCAGGCACCCCAGGGCCAAGGCCACAGCAATAGCTTTCTATTGGCTTTCAAAGCTGCCGTTTGCCAGCACGCAAACACTCCAAACGCTCCAAAACCCTACCACCCCCCAAAACCCTCCAAACCCTCCAAACCCTCCAAAACCCTCCAAACCCTCCGGGCGCTCTCCAAAACCGTCCAAACCCTCCTAACACCTTGTCCAGCAGGCACCCCAGGGCCACTCCAAAACCCTCCAAACCCCCCGGGCGCTCTCCAAAACCGTCCAAACCCTCCAAACACCTTGTCCAGCAGGCACCCCAGGGCCAAGGCCACTTCCCCAACAGGCACCCCAGGGCCAAGGCCACAGCAATGGCTTTCTATGGGCTTTCAAAGCTGCCGTTTGCCCGCCTGCAAACGCTCCAAACTACCAAAACTTTCCAAACCCTCCAAACCCTCCAAAACCTTCCAAACCCTCCAAACACCGTCCCCAGCAGGCACCCCACGGCCAAGGCCACAGCAATGGCTTTCTATGGGCTTTCAAAGCTGCCGTTTGCCAGCCCGCAAACACTCCAAACCCTCCAAAACCCTCCAAACGCTCCAAACGCTCCAAAATCCTCCAAACCCTCCAAACACCCTCCGAAACTCTCCAAACCCTCCAAACCCTCCAAAACCTTCCAAACCCTCAACCCCCTTCAAAACCCTCCAAACCCTCCAAAACCCTCCAAACCCTCCAACCACCTTCCCCAACAGGCACCCCAGGGCCAAGGCCACTTCTCAATCAGGCACCCCAGGGCCAAGGCCACAGCAATGGCTTTCTATTGGCTTTCAACCCCAACAGGCACTCCAGGGCCAAGGCCACTTCTCAATCAGGCACCCCAGGGCCAAGGCCACAGCAATGGCTTTCTATTGGCTTTCAAAGCTGCCGTTTGCCAGCCCGCAAACACTCCAAACGCTCCAAAACCCTCCAAACGCTCCAAAAACTCCAAACCCTCCAAACACCCTCCAAAACCCTCCAAACCCCCCAAACCTCCCCTTCCAAACCCTCCAAAGCCTTCCAAACCCTCCAAACACCCTCCAAAACCCTCCAAACCTTCCAAACCCTCCAAAACCTCCAAACCAAAACCCTCCAAACCCTCCAAAACCCTCCAAACCCTCCAAACACCTTCCCCAACAGGCACCCCAGGGCCAAGGCCACTTCTCAACAGGCACCCCAGGGCCAAGGCCACAGCAATGGCTTTCTATGGGCTTTCAAAGCTGCCGTTTGCCGCCCGCAAACACAACAAACCCTCCAAAACCCTCCAAACCCTCCAAACCCTCCAAAACCTTCCAAACCCTCCAAACACCGTCCCCAGCAGGCACCCCAGGGCCAAGGCCACTTCCCGAACAGGACGCCAGGGCCAAGGCCACAGCAATGGCTTTCTATGGGCTTTCAAAGCTGCCGTTTGCCAGCCCGCAAACGCTCCAAACGCTCCAAACGCTCCAAAACTTCCAAACCCTCCAAAACCCTCCAAACCCTCCAAACACCCTCCAAAACCCTCCAAACCCTCCAAAACCTTCCAAACCCTCAACCCCCTTCAAAACCCTCCAAACCCTCCAAAACCCTCCGAACCCTCCAAACACCTTCCCCAACAGGGACAGGCACTCCAGGGCCAAGGCCACTTCTGAATCAGGCACCCCAGGGCCAAGGCCACAGCAATGGCTTTCTATTGGCTTTCAAAGCTGCCGTTTGCCAGCCCGCAAACACTCCAAACCCTCCAAAACCCTCCAAAACCCTCCAAACTTTGCCAGCCCGCAAACACTCCAAACCCTCCAAAACCCTCCAAACGCTCCAAAATCCTCCAAACGCTCCAAAATCCTCCAAACCCTCCAAACACCCTCCAAAACCCTCCAAACCCTCCAAACCTTCCAAACCCTCCAAACACCCTCCAAAACCCTCCAAACCTTCCAAACCCTCCAAAACCTTCCAAACCAAAACCCTCCAAACCCTCCAAAACCCTCCAAACCCTCCAAACACCTTCCCCAACAGGCACCCCAGGGCCAAGGCCACTTCTCAACCAGGCACCCCAGGGCCAAGGCCACAGCAATGGCTTTCTATTGGCTTTCAAAGCTACATGGGCTGATAGAGGGGGGTCGGCGGCACCTGGGCGCTAGCCCATTCTATAATGGGATCATAGTTGGAAATCTATGGAAATGGCATGCTTTGAACGGTGAAGTCTCGAAGTTTGGCGCTTGAGCCGGGTCCCTGGTTAAAACCACCAACGAGTAACGGGATTCTCATGAGAAATCAACCAGTTCCTGAGGATAACAAATGCATCGGTTTTTAGAATCAAAAACCATCCAAAATGGGGATTCCACTTGAGGTAAACGAACATAGATCTCGAGAATCAACAAAACTCAATGCAACTAAAACTGATCACCAAATTCGATCAATAATTTATGGGATTATAACAGGGAACTGACTAATGGGATGGGGAAATGAAATTTGAGTTTACCCCACGTTATTTTGATTCCTCCAAAATATGAGAGATCTGGAATACGACTCTGGATGAACTGCCGAACCATCCAAAAAAATGCCTGAAATCCGCGGATTAGGAATATTTTGGGAGGCTCCCCTTAAACCTTAATAATATGAATAACATTTAATGTTGGTAAAACAATCATAAACCATCCCCCAGTCATCATCATTTTTATAGGTGGTATGGTTGTCATTCCCAGTCTTGGTAGGTTTATGGCATTGTTTTTACCACATTTTTACCACATTTTTACCATATCAATAACCATCATACCGTAACTCTGCATCAATCAATTTCCTGGCCAAGCTGCAACACCAGTGCCCCGGGCATCAAACGAGGCCAGAGCAGCGACAGGAAGTCATCGATGCCGGCCTCGGATCGGAGGTGGGGAGAAATGTCAGGTGGACCAATCATGGGAAAATCATGGGAAATGATGGGAAATGTGCATGAACATCATGTTGCTAGTGGAGAAATCAATGAGAATACAATTTGGGAAAATACCTCAGAAAATTACTCAGGTTGAGAATCGGCACAAACAATGGGGAAAACATCCTAGAAGTCAAGGATGGGGGAATGACGGGAAAAATTAAAGCGTCAGATTCCAGGTTGAATTTGGATTAATTTATGGCATACTTTGGGTGTACCAAGTCTTGAGAGATTGAGAGAGGTTGGTGTCAAACATCCTTGATGGATCAAATCCCAAGGTGGGTTCAAGTTACCCCTCGTTGGAGAAGATGACCGTCCGACTATTCAGTTCTGAGGGGAGCCATTCGGTGGTTTTCCATCAAGACGTTGTGCAAAAAAAAGATGGCATTGTTTGACAAGTCAAATCATCATAGCATTGAGATCAGGCATAGAAGTGCATTTGTTTTTTCAAGTCTTTGACCCGCGTCGAGTGCACAATGTCATCTTCCAGGCCCTAAGTGACTTGGTTCCGAAGGGACCCGAAGTGCTTAATAATGACTACCCAGGCATAAATCATTGTGAGCCCGTCCCCAACCACAAGGACAAGTTCCAATGTTTGCAGACTGGTCTCCGAAACTAGGACACCCAAAGTGGACAGCCAAAGAAGTCTCAAACAAAAATTTAAATGGTTCAACGCTTTCTTAAACCGTTAATTTGTTGTATGTGACTGTGTATCTCTATCTATCACCTATGTATACATATATATATATACTGTATATAACTTTGTATATATATATATATATATATACTATATATATATATTATATACACTACTACATACATATGACCATTTGTCAAAAATAGTTGTTTAGAAGTTTAGTATTGGTTGTTGATAATTCATCTGGGTCTACTGTTTTTTCCTCTTCGTTTTGAGGCGGCACGCAACTAAATTCAGCAATTCTGCAAGGCAGCGCTAGCAAACCCGCTAGGTTTGCGGTAGGTTTGATTGACAGCCATGGCCTCCATGTCGTGAATGTCTTGCCAGCTTTTCTTACAAGTCTGTCAGTTTCCACATATTCCCAAATTTTCGATTGTTTTTAACGTATTTTACGCGCTAGATCGCCGCTAGCAACGCGCTAGCGAAAATTGCAAATACATGCCCCGGTCCACCGGCAGCCCATTCAGAGGCACAGCCATGTTCACGCTTTGGTAGCTTACAGTAAGGAAACAGCGTTGATCAGGAGGCATGTCAAGAAGCATATTGCATTCAGAGAGGCACACACACAGAGACACACAGTTCAGGAGATAGTACCAGCGACAGCGAATGAAAACCGACGTGCGTTAGCCGCTTCCTGTGGTTTTAGAAAGATTTCCAAAGGTAACGAAGAATTTCCACGTTTTCACGTCATCAAGGTAGGTCATGTTTTTTTAAAGGCAAACATGAGGCGGCACGCATGGAATTGCGATTTATCAACGAAACCGGGAACAGACATTTTGACAAACCGTCATATACACACCCGCTACTTTATACTGAGGTCAACATGGTGAATTTCCAAGAACATCAAATTTCCAAACGCCGATCGCAGAGCCCCCTGGCGGCGACGTCGCCCTTCTTGGGAGGGGCAAAGTCCAGAAGTCCGTCCTGACCGAGCACTGTCTGCAAGTGGACCAAGACGGTGCGAAATCGAAAGGAAACCATGGTTTTTCTCCATGGTTTTCCCATGATTTTTTGGTGTAAACTTGTGTGTAGTCAGTAATCCATGTGTTGTTTTTTCCATGTTTGGATGGATCAAGACCTATGGGATCATCCGTTGAGGGGGAGAGAATACAGCGAGCTATCAGCTATCAGCAATTTGGTGTTCATATGATTGCATTGTGGTTCCGCTTGTCATCTGATGAATTTTGGTGTAGCCATGTCAAAACTGTCACAATATCGTCCCATCCCAGCTGATGAATGCGAGATGTTCGGTGGTTAATTTTTTGCATATTTTTTGTTTGGCGAAAACTACCTGTCAGATTTTTACTTTGCTCACCACCAAACAGTTCCGCCCATCTCTGGTGGCCGGATCAGCCGGCTCTGGGTCTGAAATGGAGCAATTCAAATTCCTAAACCCACAAAATCTTCCCAGTTAGAGTTGAGAATTGCCTTTTCGGGGGATACGGTAGTATAGCCGTATAACCCATGTTCAGAGACACCTGGTTTCCCATCCAGCCCGATCAACAAGCGCTCCACTCATCCCCGGCTCCAGCCACACGAAGTCAAAGCTCAGATCGGACTCTTCCACGAAAGCTCTCGCATCATCCAGGTGTAACCTCTCAGGGTCTGGAAGGGGATGGGAATATGGAACCCACAATGGTTGGCAAAAAATTGCTGGAGTTCATTGAGTGAACTCAATCCAAGTTATATGTCTTGAATCAAGGGTACTCCTATGGTACTCCCAAATCATCCTAGTTCCATCTAAATCGACTGGACGACCATCAGAAAAAAACCTTGCTGCAGAAGTCGATCAAAGCCCAAGCAGCACTTTTCTTAGAGGTGTCATCACAGTTGGCCAGCGAGCACGAGAAACTGTACATTTGCTGCCGGGATCCTTTACAAACATGTACAAACGCTGCAAGTCACGTCCGAGCCTTGCAGCGTACACCATTATTGATGTCCATCTTTGTAGCAATTCAAATATTGATTTATACACATTGAAGCCGCTCAGAGTTGTTCCAAACATGGAAGCCACTCAGAGTTGGGGCATGCCCTCAATGCCGGAACATGGTGCTGGAACATGGTGGATAGTCATAGGAGGTCAAGTTCCCAAGTTCGGGTCTATTCTGGGTCTAGGTCTAGTCCAGTTCATTCGTCAACACTACAGTACCAACCCGCAAATTCCTCTGGAGCTTGAGTCGACGATTCTGCCCTTCGGCCACGACTTCCATCTTCCATCTTCAGATCTATCTAACCCATCTAGAATCGCTGAAAAATATACACTGTTTTCACCTGTTTTCCATGAAAGTTCCCGAAAACCATCCGATCCGATGCGGTTTTTGAAGCGGCGAAACACCCTGGAAGAATACTAATCATTTGGGAACATAATCCTCCCAATGGTGTTAAAATAAAAACATATAAAAACCATCTGAAAAACAACATCTGATCCAAGTATTACAGAATCAACAAATAGAACTGTTCCAGGGATGTTTTTTCCAAGTTAGTATTGCTGTTTATTCGCATACAACCGATATTCTGGAGATATGTCGTGGTATTATGTCCCTAAATGGGTCTATTTCCCATTATTCGCCATGACCCATAGATTTATCATAGCTTAAACTCTTAACAAATCATTGCTATATAACCATATATATATAACTTATATAACCATATAACTATTCATAGCTTCACCAGCTTCACCACTAGGATCACTAGGTCACTAGGCCGCCATATCCATCCCAGGCCATCGGCGTCACCACGGGGCTGATTGAAAGTAGTTATGCAAGTCCTGCGCCTTGGCGTTCAGCCGTGCATCCGCCTCCAGGCCTTCCAGCTGCTGCTGGATGCTTCTCTTGGCCACATCACCTGTCGACAGGAAAACGATACTGTCTATATGTTATCTATCTGTCTGTCTGTCTGTCTATCTATCTGTCTATCTATCTATCCATCTAATCTTATCTTATCTAATCTAATCTAATCTATCTATCTATGATTATTATTATGTGCATATATATACATATATATATAATGTGTAGAAGAGAGATGATAAGTATATATATATTATATAGCTATATATATATATAGTTGATACATCCATTTGATAAAGTTGTTCTAGTACAAGACCTGATGTATTTTGGCATTTAAGTTTGGCAATTAAGACTGAATGTGAAGTCAAATTTGTTGTGATCATGTTGTACTCATGTTGTGTCAACTTCAGGGTGGCTACTCCAATCAGTCTTTCCGGGTGCACCGCAAGAGTCCCACATCAGTGCTTCAAAGCAGGTCACAGGGATGGCGTTCAAAGAAACTTTGCACTTCCTCTGGATCTGCTTTGGACATGGCATGGGAAATGATGGCTTTCATCTTGAACTGCGATTGGCCCCAGACTTTCTCCACCGCATCCCAATGTCTGATCAACATCCTCCAAGCCAATCGTTTGTGATGTCGATTGCTTGCTAAGCCCGCGAACAGTGTTTCCCACTCCTGCGGAGGATTTTCAGAGGACCAACATGGGGAAACAAAAAACTTGAGAATTCTTCAGTTGCATGGAAAGAGAAACTCAAATTGGGACGAGACCACCAACTTTGGACCAACTTGGTGACTTTAAAGGCGAATCTCCTGGCTAGGCAGCTTGCCGCCAATGGCGGCTGCGACCCAATCTTCTAGGACTCGACCATCTGAATGGCCCATCAATGCTATCCTGGCTTGCCCCGGGCGGAAGCAAAGATTTCTGCTCGCAAAAATTGGGGAGCATCAGGGCCATCAGGGCATCACCGATTATGATTATCTTACATGATCTTCACATTTCACCAAAATTGACTGAAATGGGAAAAAGGCCTAAATCTAAATTTGATGGGAAAACCACCGAAATTTGATGGGCGATCATGGTTCATCAGCATTTTCCCCCCTTTTTCAGAGAAACCCTGATATACTTTTGGTGGGACAGAACATCCACCCTGTGGACCTTTGGATTCAAATCCCTGAATTTCCAATACCCCCAAATCAGAAAATACGACCTCTGAAAAAGGTACAAAAGGGCAGGCCAGAGGTTGCTTCTATGGGTATTTCATCATGGTTTTTTTTGCTCCCCTTGGAAGTTGGGGTATGGGGCCCCTATATCCATTTATGGGGCCCTCTGGTACGACTGGATCGTCATGATATTCCTCATGCTGGCCGAGCGTCAGCAACTGATCCCGTTCTTCCGTATTGCTGGCAGCTTGGAGGCGTTCGCACATGCTTTTCCAGAGGGAGGCCTTGTTGGAAAGGCCTACTCGAAGAGCGACACCCCGCACAGCCGAGCTGGGAACCTCCAAACCTCAGTCGTTTTGGAGGTTGCTGGGAAAAAGTCATCGGTTTTCATCGGGGATCTTGTAGTACCATGTTTGATTACTGCAGGGTATACCAGGTGAAGGTAACTGAAGACATGGGGATCATCATCATAATTAGCCTCTTGTCAAAACCCAGTCCAACTCCAATTCTCATGCCATGTTCCAAACCACCAGCTTCCGAAACAAACCATCCTCGACGAAAAAACTCGAGCGCGCATGATCATCCCGCCAACCCCAGAATCTGCTACAGGGGGCCACCGCAGGCGGGGCAAGGGGATCGAAAGGCCGCCTTCAAGTTCAAGCCGCCCAAGCCACCGTTGGAATGGCTCGGCGCCGTGCAGAGGTAGGACTCGGCACGTTGGATCGACTCCCGGCACACCTCGGGGTCCTGGGTGCACCACTTGGTTCATTTGAAAGGAAGTGACAGAAAAAACCTATGTTGGGGGGGTCAAAACCCATGGTTTCCTACATCTTTTCCCTGACATTCATTGGAAATGTTTGGGGGGTTCCATAAATGGGGGTACCCCCAAATGGATAGTTTATAAGGGAAAATCCCATTGAAATGGATGATTTGGGGGTACCCCTATTTCAGGAAATCTCCATTTGGAAATGGTTGAATTGTATTGATTCAGAATGATCTCTCCCGAAATAGGGAGTCGGTGTTGCAAAATGACCAGACTCTCCTTGAGAGTGCCCAGCAAACTCAGCACCTGCCGCGAAATAAACCACAGAAAACCCATGGTTTTTCAGCCAGTGAAACATACTCTTTCAAAGTGCTGCCCCAGGGTCGGAACTCTAAGTTGGTTTGCAATTCCAATAGATATTCTTGGATAGGCCATGGGATTAGTTAACTATCTGGTTAGTAAGTGGGTTATAACCCATTGTAATCCATTTACTAACTAGTGAACTACCTCCATGGACCATCACCTTGTATGACCTGTGCTTCATGCTACTTACAGGACTGGGTCATGTTCAATGAGTGTAAACGGGATGGCAAATAATCTATACATGAAGCATTTGGGACTATGTTTACACAATCCATAATACAAATAATGTGTGATCATAATTCTAGATGTGTGGGATTGAAAACCAAACATGTTTACACCACTAACCACTAGTCAAAGTTAAGTTTGGTGGTTCCACTATGCACAAAGCGTGCAACATTGAGCAGCTTCCTTGATGTCCGGGTTCCATGAGGATCAGTTAACCAGGTACTAGATCTGCAAATTGCCATCAACCAACCATCATTTATAAGTTTCCTTATTTGTTTTCTTCTGACAGATTCTAACCACCAATCAACATCAGTGTCGACCTTGGATACCCCCTTGGATATTTTCATTTGCAGTGGGATATTAGCACTTGCTCCATCAAAGTGGCTGAATACCAACCTACATGAACACATCAAACCCAGAGTTTCTGCAGAATTGATGACATCCAACAAGAAGATATGGTTCCTGAAAAATGGAGATTGATATGCTTGATCGCCCAAACACACTAGTGGGGTAAACCAAATTATATACTTTCTTCGAGCGATCCCTACCCTGATCCATTATTTTGACATTCTTTCTGACATACCATCTGGAAATCATTCTTTCTGGCATATACTTTGATACTCTTTCTGGCATTCTATCTGGCATCTATTCTGACATACCTTCTGGCATAATATATTCTGACACTCTTTCTGGCATTCTATCTAGCGTATTTCTTCTGACAGTCTTTCTGGCATTCTATCTGGTATATCTTCGGAAATTCTTGCTTCTGGAGCTTGCGGTGGAGGTCCGGCGGGGATAACTCTGATCCTGAGCTTGCCGTTCGGGTCCGGTGGGGAACACTGCGATATAGCGCTTGCAGTTGAGGTCCGGCGGACAAGGCGGAGGAGGCGGAGGAGGAGAAGGAGGCGGCGGGATAGCTGACACAAAATCTCATAACCCTCACCTGACAGGTGGGGAATAATACAATCCCGGTAAGCAAAATTGTCAGCAATTTCACACATGTTTCATCCCAAATAAAGGTACCCTCTGGTAATTTAACCTATTGAAAATGGCCATTTAGTTCGTTGATTTACCTATTCACAGTGGTGATGTTCCAGTTTGCTATGTCAATTTACCAGAGGGTATATCCCAAAGATGAGCGCCTCAGGTCGCAGCAGGGATTCCCAGGCATCTTCCGTAGCCTGCTCTTCCCAACCCAGGCGCTCCTCACAGGGTGCGTGCTCGACTTCCCACCTAGGAAACCCTCCAAGTACCTAGGAAATTTGGGGTTATATACCCTGTATACCAATTTTTATACATACTGTTGAAGACTTGGAGGGTCCATTGGTTAATAGGTTTGTTCTCCCTGGTTATAAATGGGCTAAGTAAGGTCAATGTCCACTTATAACTTTGGGCTCCACTTTCCTAAATGGGATGAACCACCAAGTACTGAGTCGCGTGCTAAACATCGAAGATTTTGATCAAATTTGGGTGTCCAAGTTATGGCCAATGGAACATGTGAAAATGGTGATGATTGGATGGAATGGGGTTCTATATTCAGCCTCATGTTGAATGGTACTTTGAGAATTCCCGATGAAACACTTGAAGTTCTAGATGCGTACAAACCAACCATATCATGATGAGCATATTTCATAGGATAATTACATCACCAACATCAACCAACAATATATATATATATAGGAACTTCTGGCTGGACTTTTCTGAAAATAGCGGACGCCCCAATTTATGGCTAATTTAAGAGGGAAGATGATGAGTAACCAGTGAGTTCATATTGGGATACCCTATTTTCAGGCAAATCTCTATTCAGACCATGCCCTTATATAGATTTACGTGAAATTACCCTTCGGCCCGTTTGCTCCTCTGTTTAAGTTTAAAAAAACACCTTTGGAATTTAAATAATACGAGGTGTTCAATGGGATTATCACATTGATAATCATTCTTGGTTACATGTTTTTCCAGTTTCCTCAGTCCTCCATGTAGAGGGTCACCAGTGCCAGGTGGCAATGATGGGCCATAAGTAGCAACTTTTTTTGTGGGTAGATCACCGCTAGAATTCACTAGAAATTGGGGCTTGGCTAAATGGGATGAAATAACAACTGGGTGGCAGTGGGAGCGGGGCCTATCGCAGTCTCACTCAGTATGGCTCAACCCTTCCTGTTGCCCAAACGAGCTGGTCCAAAGGTCTTGCAGCCACATGCAATGTTCCTACATTGATACACATATGGTTTCCTGAAATGAAGGATCCCCAACACGGATGGTTTGCAATGGAAAACCCTATTAAAATGGATGATTTGGAGGTACTCCCAGTTTAGGAAACCCCCATATATATCCAATGCCATGCATGGAAGTTAAACGGATCTTTTGCACCATCTGACCGACCCATTCACAAACCTTCTGGCGGGGTCACCAGTCCTTGGATTTTGATGGATTTTGTTTATCACCTTTGAACACAATTAAATGTGGTTGTATTATGTTGTATTGGTAAACATCCCCACCTATGGATATGTTTGGTATTTCACACAACATGTCTCACCATCACCAAAATATCAGACATAGATGGCTCCGTCCTTCAAGGGCGCTACCAGGTGTGTGATGAATCGCTTCAGTTCCCGCGCTTTTTCTTCGTCCTCGAAGGCACCTTCGAAGGCATCGATCACCTGCACACTTTCTTGGACTGGAGATTTGGGGGGAAACCCTTCAACATGTAACCGACCATCCACTAGCCCATTACATCCCATTACCCAGTGACCCAGTGAAATCTTGCTGTCTTGGCTCAAACCCCATTTGTTGTTCCATTTCGGAGGTGTTTGTCCAAACATGTCCCAAAATGGGCTACCCCAAGAATCCCGTGGTTACTTGAACTATACGACTACAGGGTCTACAGTATAAGTTTGCCTCAGAAAACCTCATATCCCTAGTAAACTTGCCACATTCTTGGGGCCATTACGGGCCATTCCCCAGTTTTCAGACAAGCCCATCATCATCATCATCCTCCTCCTCGTCGTCGTCGTCAAAATAATCATAATATCCCATATCAGATCTCATATCAGATCCAATCTCATGTCCCTATCAAAGGCCCACAACAGGATGGGTTTTACTCCAAAAATCCCAGTAAATCCTCCATAGTAAATCCTAGGAAATCATCCAAAAACATACTATAAATATACCTGGTAACCCTCTAGATTGGTTTTTCCAATCCGTTTCCCAAAAAAAAGTTTTTTTAGAAACAGATCATGTTTTTCCAATCTAAGGATGTACAAGGTATCTATCCAATTATATCCCTATCATCACCATCTGTGATCTCATTATATCCCTATCTATATATCCCATGTATCCCTATCTATATAATTAATATATCCATTATATCCCATTATATCCCATTTTATGTCCCATTATATCCCATTATATCCATTAAATCCTTCGGACATGTCTAAGTTCTCGCAGCACCTTGCGCAGCACCGCGATGTGACCCACCCAGGCCAATGGATCTCGCTCCGTGGCCAGCAGAGATTCAAAGAGCGACATCAGCACGCTGGGTTCCAACATGCCTCGAGGCTGCAAGAAATGTATAGAAATCATATGTATCATATATATATAGGCTCACAAGGCTGGGGGTTCCCCGGAGCTTCCAGGAACCCTCAGTCTTGTCATGTACTATATATGTGGTTATAATATGACTGTAACTTGTTCCATATGATATATGGCATAATTATATCTAATTATGAAATTTTACGATCATAGTCGTTGTGAGGATGGTGACCTTTCCGAAAGGGCAATCAGCTCGCCCTGTTGGATCCAGCATAAAAAAAACATTTATGTAGAATTCTAAGATTAATGGTTTATGTTATTGCTTTTAGTATTTATATAATATTACCTATGTTTTATGATTAATACTAAGATTATAATGTAGAACATACCAATATTATATTGCTTTTTTAAGGTTTATGTCACATCATTGATGTCTGAAGATTGAATTGAACAGTACGCTTGTGATTTCCAAGATCCCCATCGTAATACCAAGCGACCAGCCCGGACCAAGGCAAAAGTATCGTTCACCAATCCAACACGATCCATGGGTTTAAGAGCAGTGCCTCAGGCGCCACTGGCAAGACATCAGGCCAGTTTTGAGGATGTCTTAGGAATGTTGAAATGATATGAAATGATTGGGTGATTAGGAGTGGTATACAGGGTAGTTCTAAGGTAATATCTAACTATCAATATTGTTTGGTCATGGTGATACTGTAGATGGAAGAAATCCTGCACGGAAACCCTATGAATAATGGGAGGTTTTACCACCTAATCAACTGGTGCAGGATTTCGCAACCACTGTAGTTGGATATTCTCAAACCCCAAAATAACATATCTAACATAGTCTAACTATCAATATTGTCTGGATCGTCATGGTAATTCGTGTCCTCTTCTGAATGGCCCCGCACCAACCTTTTGGGGGATTATCCCCTCTCTCCTCAAAAATGAAATGCCAAGAATCTGGGTCCCGAAAAAATGTATAGATCCAATACACTGGGCTTTAAAGGTTACCTAATATATCCTAATATATCAATAAATATATCTATATGTATACGTATAGATATGTTGTAAACATACAATTGTATTAGATCATACATATATTATATATATTCGATTATTGTATATTTGGGGAAAAGGACTATAGGATTGTTGTTCTGTATGTTATGTAAGCATCCTTCTTGCTAAGACATGAGTTCCATCTCTTAGGCACTTACATGTCAAAATGTTGCTACGAGTAAAACTGCTTGGTGTTGGTGCTTTCAAACCATCTTGCGACATTTAGAAAATATTGCAGTCGTCAATTGAGTATTATTTTTCGAGTAGGGTTGAACATAAAACCGATGAAACCACCAGATCAAATGACATAGGACCAAGGAATACCAAGGAACCAGACTTCACGATCTTTTGCAGCAGCTCTTTAGAATAGCAAACTCGTAGTGGTGTGCGAATGCCGCTATTCACTTTGATCCATTCGCCTCCCCAGGTCTCATCATGCAGCAATCAGACCCCCCAACAGAAATAGTGGTTGTGCCTGTCCACTTAGACTCACTTGGACGGAGAGTTGGTGAACTGCTTTCACAAATTCATTCTTGAAGTCATTGAAGTCGTGAATTACTGTACACATGGTTTTACCATCCACATCCATCCACATCCATCCACATCCATCCACTTGCCAACCTTTTGTAATCAGCTCCAGCTTGCTGGAAATCCCCTACATGAGTTCGATCATTTTCCCAGATGGCGTGGCTCGTGACCTGGGAATCAGCTCCATGGCTGGAAAATCCTCGAATTGCCATGGCTGGATCCATATGGTAATAGATGGAAAATCCATGAAAATCCTATCATGGCAATGGATGGAGTCCTGATGGAGCTGATGATGCTGGCCTTTGCGAGGTATCTTGGTGCGACAGCCTGAGAAGAGTGTGCGTTCTTCGCATCCCGCGGAGCCATCATGCTGAAAGGACACGGGAATGGTCCAAGTGTTGACCTTCATGCGTTTCTCCTTGGAAACATGGGCTTGATAGTTGGAGGTTTAGAACTAATATGAACTGTAACTAGGGTTTATGGACGAGATATCTAGAGTGAATGGCGTTTATGTCTATAAACAAACTTTTGGGGGGGCGGAACTGGGGTAGATCAAGGACAAATTTTCCAATTCACCCATAATTTATCTATGATATCTTGGAGCAACCCTAAACAAAGAGGCTGAAACAATAGCTGCAACACTTGATGCAATTTGTAATTCATCATTGTTCACTTCCTATACTCCATGGATATGTATGGTATATTTGCCAAGATTTACCCCAGAAATATAGTGCGCAAAATGAAGGTAAAACATGGTAAAACTGTATCATACATGGAGTTCATACCAAACAAAAATTCACCAAACACCATTGATTTCCTGAATCATGGTCCACTTAGCACATCTAGCCACTCAGCAGCAAATTCGGAAATCTGCTGCTGAAGCGCTTCCTTCACATGTTTCAGGCTAAAGCGTTGCTGCGATATCTCCCAATCTTCGCCGCAAACACCTCCGCAGCTCTGCGGCTATTTCCAGATGGGGATGGCACAAAAATCAGGAAATCCCTGGTGAACATCAAAATGGCGTTTGTTGATGGGCATCCTGCTAATGGTGTGTGATATGATGTCTCCATCCTCAATATCGCTGGGGCCATTGAGGAAAGGAAATGATCTATATCTATGAAAGTCTGGGTATTATCTCAAATTTCACCCGGTCTGGCAAACTAAAACGGGCCATTAGAAACCCCAAATGGATGGCTGGTCATCAAACTAGGCACAAAATCATCCAACAAGTCCAACGACGTGTTGAAACAACTTCTTGGAGATCCCCAAACCTACGTTAGTTTCAAAGCTACTTAGATCCTCCAAATACCCCCAACAAAAATGTAAATGTACCAAAAGCCTTGGGCAAAAGCAGCATTTTTATTGGTATAAACGGAGGATCAAACGTTACAACTATCCCTGGTGAAGCGCAGTGCGCCGCGACATGCCGCGACACTGGAAGTGACTTCCAGGACAGGAAAACCCATCTGCTGAGTCCAGCTGGTCATCATCCTAAGATGTCGTCTAACGTGTCTGGCTGGAAATCGTCGAACTATAGGAAGTTTCTAACCGGAAAAAATGATCTACGTAGTAAATGAATATAAATGAAGAATTTTCCAACCACGGAGCTGATTGCCGGATGTTGGATGAATCAACATCAATTCTTTGGGGAAAACATCTATGAAACAGCAAGTTACCCTCGGAGAAATGAACATGGACCCTGAAAATAAGTCACTTTTAGTGGAAACAAAAATCTTCCACGCCCTATCTGCCAGTCTATGGTCCAGGATTGGCTCCAAGGTCCGATCATCGTTCCGCCCATGAACAATCCATTTTAGATGTACCATTTGACCCTCCAAATACCCATAAACATGGTGCTTTACGACAGAGTCTTAGTATCGTTTTACAATTTTTGGGTGGTATTTGGAGGGTCTAGGTATGGACTGTCACCATAAAACTCATACGTGATGATAAGAGTAGAAACAAAAACTTCCCCATGGCCCATGAACATGTCATAACATGATATAACATGTCCCCTCCCCATGAAATTGTGGAAATCCATGAGCATCCTCAATGTTTGTCCATTTCTTTAAGGATTTTGCACCAAAAAAAAGCGCCTTTTTTTTGTGGCTGAGATGCTCTGCCACTGGTTGACCCGAGGCGGCAGCCAGGCAGCCCCAGAGTTCGTTGGTGGTGGAATTGGAGTTCCTGGACAGCGCGTGACCCTGCAACATGAAAGTCATTATAGCTTATAAGTTGGATATTTTCTTAGGATTTCCATTATATTATATATATATATTGAAGTGGGATATTCTTATATATATATACATAGGATTATATAGGATTATATAGGATTATATAGGATTATATAGGATTATATAGGATTTCATTATTTCATTCGTGATTCTTGTGTATATGATTGTATCCGTGCATATTTAGTGCTTCATCATGTGGAGCCACGGATCGGAATCATGAGCCGGATCCTCATTCCTATGCTATGGAAATACACTCGTTGGTGAACGGGATTCCTTGGTGGATTCTGATAATCCCCAATAAAGCAAGTATTATATTAATAATATATTAATTATATACATTTCCAATTGTCCAATTCTGTATTTTATATCCCATATTTTGATGGTTAACTGGTTCCACTACTTAACTTAGCCACAAGGGGGTTAACGAATCGCTCACCTGAAGCAAGGCTCTTACACTTTTCCAGCCACTCAGAGAGGCCTTTTCTGAAGGTCTCGTGGCCCAAGGAGTGGTACAACATGTTCACCACTGCTGACCCCTTGTTGTAGCCTCAGATTCATCGCTTGGAATTCCACGGCTTCCCTCGACCCAGTTGCATCTACTTGGACCATACCAGAGTCACGAAAAGAGCCCAACCACAGCCTTCCAACTTCTGTATACATGACAACCAACCTGTGCCTGTCTGGTGGTTTCCAATCAACTTTGAGATACGGCTGTCCGCCATACCCAACCCAAGTTCACCGAAGACAGTTCTAGGGTGATCATCAGGTGGGTCTGTCAATAGGGTACCCCTGAATCCATCCATTGGCTTCTCATCATGCTGCCCATTCTTTCGTAGCCATTTATTTGGAGGATATACAGTACACAGCATTTTTGGACACAGCCACATATCATATGACGTTCTCTTAAATTGGTTTAATATGTTGTATTGTCGTTTCGTCATGATTTTATCTCATAAAATATCATCGCATATCATTTCACCTCAAAAACATCTCCAAAAAACCCATGGTGTGGGACCGTCCGTGGGACCGAGGCACTGAGGTCATCGAAGATCTCCTGCACCTCGCTGGGATGGTTCACGGCCACCTCGATGGGATGCGTCGCCTGGTACTGATCCACCTCTAAGGCCCCGCCCTTGGAGGAACCGCCATAGAGTTTGGAGAGGATCCAGCTGTCCCAGACGCGCCACTCTGGGTACTTGGCCTGGGGATCACCACGGTGATCCATTTGAGCCCCAACCAGTTAGACAGGCCATGGAGCCATGGAGTTCGTTGATTAGTTACCCTCTGGTAAACGTTTACATAATTATGGAATATCACCATTTTGTAATGGGAAAACTCACTATTTCTATGGCCATGTTCAATAGCAAACTGTTTGACATAACCAGAGGCTAGTGAATCTACCAGATGCCATTGGGAATACAGATGCATACCAGCTGGATTCTACCAACTTACCAGCCATTAATCTTCCAGTTAACATTAGATGTGGAACCCCCACCATGGCTTTTCCGTAAAAAGATCATCCCATGACCCCAAAGAACCATCATATGCTTGGTTTCATCCATTAACAGTTGGGAATCTTTCTATAAAGGGATATAATATATATATATATATTATATATTATATATATACAATGTATAGAATATCTACTATCACTGCTAAGAATATCAGTTTATATCATCCCAACCATGTATTATATATATATATTCCTTATAGATCCCCATCCAATATTCCCTTGATATCCCATCCCATCCACATCCAGCGCGTCACATCCAAGGGTAACAGGTTCACCCACGAGGCAAAGCCTTCCTTCAGCCATAAGTCGTCCCACCATTGTGGGGTCACCAGGTCGCCAAACCACATGTGCGAGACCTCGTGCGCCACCAGGTTGGCCTCCGCGAACACCGCGCACACACCGCGAATGAGGAACATTCTGGTTTCACAAAACTTGGAGTTGCTGGTCGTATCAACTATCTATCTATCTATCTATCTATCTATCTATTCTAAACTAATCCAATCTAAACTAATCTAAACTAATCTAAACTAATTTAAACTAATCTAAACTAATCTAAACTTATCTATCTATCTATCTATCTATCTATTCTAAACTAATCCAATCTAAACTAATCTAAACTAATCTAAACTAATTTAAACTAATCTAAACTAATCTAAACTTATCTATCTATCTATCTATCTATCTATCTATCTATCTATCTATCTATCTATATGTATTAATAATAATAATACTATTATATATATATATGTGTATTATAAGATATCATAAGATATCATAAGTATTGTTCAGTGAAGTTCATGGAATCTTCATCACGGATAAAATATGGGAACAGACCCATCTCACCATATCCATATACCCTCGGGCATTCACGGAACCACTGAGGTTTTCCTGCACATCGTCCAAGCAATTCTAGATCCATTCTGGACTGATAGCCACACCCCCTATTGTGAGTAGTAGATCGCCCCCACTCCCTCATTTCATGCTTAAACCATATCTCAAACCCCCATGTTTGATATATCTTTTGACGGTTAAACTCCCCCATTTTTCAAGAGATGGATAGCTGAGGTGCAACACCCTGGCGCTTGCGCAAGGAGGCCGTCTCATCCATCAGCACGCGATCTGTCAGAGTGATGATGCCCCAGTTCTCCTTGCGTCCATCTTTGGATTGTCTCCAGATTGTTCGGAGTATGTTGTATGAGTATGTATGAGTATATTACCATATTCATTGGAAAAGCACCTGATTTGAAGGAATCATAAGGCATCTGGGAAGCTGCCCGAAAGTTGTTGAAGCTCCCAAAATTCAAGCTAATCAATTCTCTTTTGCTTTCTGTTGCTTGGAAGCAAGTTTTGGCATCGACAAATCTGGAAGCCCCCCCGCGTCCATGCCACCAATAGGGAAGGCAGGCGGAACCACCAAATCGAGCTTCCTCGACCGCTTGAGCCACTGGGTTTGAAACAGAAACAGAGTTGGTCAGTTGGTCTTGACTTTCTCTCCAAAGATTTCGATTTCCCGGAAACAGGACATTCAAATCCCATAGTTGGTGGAATTGATAACCCCCAATGATGGAACAGCCAATTCCCATACTGCTTCCATAAGTCATGCGTGCACTGGCTGCACTGGGCTGCACTGTGGCCTAATGTGAGACATGGAATGGACCCCACCCAGCTGAAACAACCACACAGCACATCAAGCCGCCAGCAGGTTGTTAAACGCGTTGTCCCTCATGCTTCAATGCTACCATGAGGATCGTTTCCGCATGTTGCTGGGAACTATGCATTAGGTAAACTGCAGAGCCCATTTGACAGGAACGAAATCCAAGTATTTACAGGTGCAATGTACATATCCCACCGTGCGCCGGGCAGTATTGGTGTCCGGCCATGACAAGACAGGAATCGGCAAAGGGAACTTCTGATCAAAGAACTTCTCGAAAAAGTCCAGGCTATACGCAGCAATTTCCAATGCAAATTGGCCCATCTTCTCCTTGTGAGGCTTCAGTGAATACCCTTGGGTAATCAAATGCAATGGGAAATCCCCTACAAAATGGATGTCTTAATGGGAAAATCATCCATATTTTTTTCTGGGGGAGTGTCCAATGCTAGTGGCATCACATGCTATTTCTTTGAGGTATATAGTTGTGAGCCCAGAACTCAGTAGATTGTGGACAGGGAACCCGCAAATCTCTGAAAAGCGGCCTACATGATTTCAGGATGCTCACCATTGGCGGTTTCCCTGCGCAGACCCTGGCCCTAACAGGGTTTCAGCTAGCTGGACATCCCCGTTAAACAGTCAAAGAGCCAGCTGATTTGGGCATGGGTCAAAACCATTCAAAACCCAAGTAGCTATGTACATGAGACTAGGATACCACATCTGATTTTCACATCCACTACAACCACCATTCAACCAGCATGTCGTTTCCAAGCCCGGCCTTTCCCCGCTGGGCATAGAGAGCCATTGGAACTGGTGATTTTCCTTCCAGGTGGATCACTGAGAAATCTCCAATGGCAAAGCCCAGCAGATAGGAAGACATGCGGGGCGTCTCGGCCTGACGGAGGCGCTGGATGGCCCTGGATGGCCCTGGTGGCTCCCTGGGAGATGGCCAGAAGCCAAGGGACAAAAACATGCTCAGTGACACCATCCATGGATCTCGAGCTCTCTTCCGGCATGTTGGACACTACCTGGGAACAGTCGACTGCGTGATTTAAGATAATGAGCACTGGAGAAAGAAATAACGAAAGAAAGAAAGAAAGAAAGAAAGAAAGACATGTTCCCACCTTGTTTCCCTCTATATACCAAAATAAGTGGATTCATCTCACCACACTGTCACCCAGAGCCAACTTCCGCTGCCACGTTCTCTGCCATTCCTGCAGCCTTGCAACGGTCAATGCGCTCGGAGCGACGATCGAGATTTTGAAGTGCGCTTTGGCCGCTGGTTCATCGATGCACGGAAATACCTGGCTTTTTGGGGCAAGATCGGGGTCTCAGGCGCTGCAATGAGACTCGTCATGCTAAACTGTTGAGGTAAAAAAAGGAGTTTCCAACTTTTCATGGTGGATGAACTGCTGCTGTAACTTGATCAACAAAACCTTAAAAAACCAACGACTCGATTTTTGATGGCTTTAATCCTCAAACATGGAAGAAATACGAATATTCCAACAAACTATAGGAAAACAATGAATACTGTAACTTGGCATGGCGCAAAATCAAGGAAATTACTCAAGTTAAAGAATTATCATAATGTTAAAGAATGATCAAACATTGCCCGCCCGAAACAATGGGCTGACTTGTTTATCCCATCTGGATCAGAAAGTTTATCCCAAAGCCGTTTGAAACCACCAACCAGATTATAACATCAACCTCGATCTAACAGTGTACATCCAAGCTTTAATCTATTTTAATCTCGTTCCTGTTTGGGATGTGCTAAAAAAGATCCCAAAAATCAGTCCGCCCCATGAATTCTCATCACTGAAGCGGGCGGCGTAGCGCGCATAGACCGGTTCAAAGTGAGTCGAAGCGCCCGCAATTCCATTGAAGTCGCAGTGGTACAATCCGCTCAAAGGACCTGGCCATCTGCCATGGCGACTTGGTAAACAGTAAACACCATCATTTGGGCGAAAAAAAAACATCATCAGATTATTGTATAAATATATATATATATACTGTACATTAAATATGTATATATATATATATGGATTGTAATTTGAATCCAAAATTATGGTTCTTCTGGCAAAGTTTTTGGGATGATCGCATAAATTCATATAACATGATATCATAAATTTTAAATAAACATATTGCATACATTTACATACAAATTCATACAAATTCATACTAATTCCAGTCTGCTCTGGCAACACATTTTTAGGATTTTTCCGCAAGTAGGGCACTGCCAATTTCCGCCTTCCCCCACCTCTGATGCTACCAGTAAAGTCGCACTCCAACACCACACTGCCCGGCCCCACAACTGATGGAAAGGTCAGAAGCACGCTCTCGGATGCATCCTGTGCGGTGTACCAAACGAAAAACAAATCCCTTACCAGTGCTAATTTCATTTGAGCCAGGCTTTATATAGTTTAATCAGGGGATACAGTAGATCATAGATGCTCATAGTAAGGGAATACCCAAAAACATTGATGAACAAAACACTGGCTATTTTTCACCAACTCCTGTGAGCTACCTTATCCAAGAACCTAACGAACATACTCCATCAGTCTTCATGGTTGTTTTTGGCGATCGAAAATTAGCACAATTTAGCATCCGAATCTCCGAATCTTTCCATGTAGTCAGAAACCCACTCAGCGGGCGGATTTATTGTCAACCTTTTGTAACTGATAAACACTTCCCACTTCCCAGAGATCAAAACCAAAAGATCCACCATGACATGAAAATCAAACGCTTTGAGCGAATTAGGCTACCCGGGCCCCATGGTTCAACACACATATTGTGTTCTATATATATATATAAAAACAAGGGCCATAACTGGTGCGCCCATGTCCATGGTTGAACAAACATAATTGTGATATTTTTGGTTAGTTATACATCTCCATCAATATGTGTCAATATGATGCATATGTCTGAAAACCATATGTACCCCAACTATGGCCTTGTTTAACAGTGAATATGATGAATAAAACTTGATAAACCATCAAAATTGAGGTTACATCATGTTCAGACAAACCCATATATGTGGCATGATCAAAACATGGTATATGGGGTATGGTCATCCATCACATAAGAGGAATCTTTTACTTTAGTAGGTACATATATTACATATTATAGTATTTAATCCAAACAAGGTTGGACATCCGTACTATTGGATTGATGACCATCCCCTTTTATGGGAAAATAAGCCGTGTATGTTTGCAATGGCAGAGTGTATTTTCAACAAGCATAAATTAAGTACTCCCTAATTACGTTCTAGGCATTCACAGTTCTATGGATCCAGACGTTATGTTGCTGGTTAGATATATATATTATATATATACCATTAAATCCCATTGAATCCTATGAAATCCCTGTTTCCATCCATTTCCCACATGGATCCAGTCTAGCCCCCGCCTGTACAACAGCCTCTGACATCTTAAGTTTCTCCCCGGATTGGAAGATGACCACGGCGGAGTGAACTTGGATGCACTTGGCATGGAGCTCAACTGTACGAGCCGGGGTCCTTGGAAGGCGCTCAAGGCGCGGCCGCAGTCTTGATATAGTTTTGTATATATCATGGATATTTATTGATATTGGGGCAGCATATACCAAAATTGCAATCCTGAAAGGGCAAAAGATGATGAATTGATATGAATTGTGCAATATTAGGAGTACATACTCTAATTTCAGGCTATATAAATGGGATGGCGATGAATCAAAACACAGAGTTGATGAGTTTATCAGGAAATAAAATCAGGTACAGCAAGATCGGCAATGGTTTCATGCAAACCTTTCCTGATTAAAATTGGCATAAAATAGGGCATCCGCAAGTTTCGGCCAAAGCGCTAGATGGATGGAACAAGTGGAAGTCACGCAGAGAAAAGGGATGTAAATTATGAAAAAAAATGGGAAGAAGCTAGAAAGGAAAGGACACATGAGCTACGCAGCTACCCTTGTATTCACAGTAAATGAGTGTGTCTGAAAATGGTTTGTAAATCTCCAAACTCGCATTGACGAGGGAAACTCAGCATGATCCACTAGACTCTTGGGGTAGCCTATTTCCAAACAAACTCCCAATCCCAAACATAATGCTTGATCAAACTTGATGTTCATTCATGTCATGGAAGAGTTGCCTCAGCCAAGGCTCAACAGATCCAAATCTGCCTTCAAAGATCCCTTGAAGGCATCATCCGCACCCAGCTTCTGAAATTCAAAGCGCACATCATACCTTTTCGGTCTCACCTCAGTGAGGAAACCTCTTCGCTCGCTTTTCAAGTTGGCACTTCGCTCAACTGGGCATTCTTCATACTGAAGCTAAGGTAGTTTTATGATGATTTATGATGTATATTAAAATATATTTATGGCATTTTATGGCCCCCAATCACCAAAGTGGCCAAAGTGGATGCCGAAGGACCGCACTGAGCAAGTGAACATACGGCACGGTCATTGCTGCGCCAATGACCGCGTGGTTCGGTCGTTCTTTGGGCCGTGGAAATGGGCTCACCAGGATGCACCGGGACAGTCTTCGGGACAGTCTTTCGCTGGGTGGTTAGGATGGGATTTTGTGAAAAGGTCACCTCTAAAGGGGGCAACCCTGTAGCAACCCTGTAGCAATGGATGAAAATAGGAGGTTTTCATAGGTTTTCCACAACAAACTGTCGGTAAGCACCAGCCACTTTGATTGCTGAAAAGCCCTTAGCTTTGCTAGTCCTAGCGCCTATACCTTATGTCATCTTATGTCATCTTATGCCATCTTGTGTCATCTTGTGTCATCTTATGTCCATATTCATTGTGTTCATAAAAACATGATAAAAACTAAACAATCTTCGTTGTAGACCCATCTACAAATTGGGTGATACAACAATCTTATTTGGCTATAGATCTACCACATGTTGGTTAAGGTTCAGCCATGTTCAGCCCCAGCTTTCCGCATCCACCTCAACCGATGCTGTAGCTTCAAGCGCTTGGCGACTTGCCACAGCAACGGAGCAGTGCTGTCAGTGGAGGTCTCCGCCTGCCGCTGCCGAGGCTTCGCATGGCCGGGATGATGGCCATGATAAATGGTTAATGAATGGTTAATGATAAATTAATTGTGACTAATGGTTTGTGATGAATTGTAATGGTTTATTCATGTTGAATAATCATATTAATTATGTATAATTATGTATAATTATATACAGACTGGAAACTGAATTACCTATTTATTTTCAAGCTCTTGACCTATAAAATGGAGGGTCAACCCATCCTTATTTAGAAAGTTCCCGCAACACCAATCTAGTGGTAATTCTAGTGTGGAAACATGCAATATGATAAGCCATCAAATGATATTTTCGCCACATCTTTCGCCAAAACAAAATTGACTGTCGTGAACTTTGAAAACATGTTTCACGATAGCTGATGTTGCAACACCAGCCGCCGTCGTTATATACAAATCTTATAAGGACCTTTAGATCAACTCCTATATAATTATATAGAGGTGCCATGGTCAAAATAAGTTGCATATTATGACTCCCTACTGTATGGATGACAATCCCCAGCCACTCATCCAAGTCTTGATCTTGATGCCAAACCTAGGATTAAAATCTTGAGTTCTAATGATTCGTTATTGTTACATCTTGTCAATGATCAAAGAGATAGATATGAGATCTTCCCAACAATGGATCCATTTCCATCCATTCCCATCCATTCCCGCCTTCAGGCTCAGCGCCAGGAGCAGTGTCCCCTGGGGCAGGGGGTGGTTTCAGCTTGGCATCAAACAGGATACATCAAGGGATCCTCCGGTCCGGTATTCGAACGAGGCAATGGAAAACCCAGCATTTATAGATTGTCGACTTCGCCAGCTGAGTGTTTCTAAAATAACCCCAAAACTCCCAAACCAATGGTTTCCCCATTGAAAAAGACCACCCGTGCATGTTAATTCCAGGCTTTTCCATGGCTCAACCGCCTTCGGCCAGTTCGCTCACCAGCCAGTTTTTGGGCCCGGATGCTTGGTTCCACTCTTGCCAGAAGCACAGCTCGCGCTGATTGTCCTGTTGCCAGAGGACTGGATGAAAAACCATCAAACAGCCAGGTTTTTGTTCATACCTCTAAATATAGATCGTTATAGATAATTACAGTTATTACCATCATTCCAGGTTTTGGATCATCCTCTAATCTAGATTCCAAAGCGACCAAAGGGACCAAAGGGAACAAAGAGACCAAAGGGACCTAGAATCTCCAGTCTCCACTGTCTCCACTGCTGCATCTTGAACATGTTTAGAGGTCCTGAAAGTGGTTACAAATAGACTTAGAATCTCACACAAACATACTAGCTTTCAAGTGTCTTGCTGCTGTTGCTGAAATCTTCTAACTCATCACATCTGATATACAACTAGACTATATATATGCTTCTTCACTGTTTTCCAGTCCAGGGTATCCAATGCCTCTTTCATATGCATCGGTCAAAAAATGTAACATCCTTGCAAATCCATCAACTTTGGAGATGTATCAAAGTATAGTGGTCCAAACACCACAAAAGAATTGGCTATGGTAGTTCAACTGCTGTTGCTATTGTATACCATGCACCTAACTAACAGTTTGACCCTGAAAACCGCCCATCCCAATTTTACGAAAAGGACGCCTCCAGTGCTTGAAGCAGAAAGGCAGAAGTATAGCCTGCCATTGGCTGATCATCCCATAGCACTAATGTGAAGTCCCCACCAAAATAGGACCCCATGGGACCCAAAATCAATCGGTTTATGTGGAGTTTTTATAGGAAAGATCAGGAAAGTATTTTGAGCCCCCGAAACACACCGGTGTCCTGCAAATGTTCCCTTCAATGGCTCAGCGAGTGAGGTCTGTAGATTTCCCATCCCCACTATAAAACAATCCCATTGCCCCTACTCTTCACCAAGGGTTTCCAGGAGGTGTTTTTTCGGGCTGAACGAGGGTGCTTCCAGCAACTTCCAACTCATGGTAACGCGGCCCCCCATAGCAGTTGGATGGTTCTCTGTGGACTCTGTGGGACAGACCGTCCTGAGAAAATGTGTTTCCAGAATCTGCGAAGATGATGTTTATCACATGATTTCCAGGTGTTCAACTTTTCTATCTTGGGGGTGCAACAATCAACCCTCTGGTAGTTTGACAATATGGCAATATGGAAAATGGTCCATGTAGTTCCATGTTTGACCTACGAAGAATGGTGAATTTTCATAACATTAAATGACCAGAAGGTACGAAAAAACGACGCCCAGTCTCTTCAAGTTTCCACGCCTGCACCAATCTCCAAGCTCCGAGAAGGCTTCACAAACCGCACCAGACTATAGAGAAGTGGTCCCATGTTTTCGCAGCCTTGCCGCGAGGGCAAGGGGTTACTAGTGAGAAAAAGTGGATTGATATTGGATAGTGATAACCCAAAAAAAGTGGATTGATATAAGAAATAGTGGATTGATATAAGAAGTGGCTTGATGGTGGTGAATCAGCTCTCAATTAGCGCCACATTCTTGGGTCTGTTGAAACGAGGGATCCCTTGATCCATAGAGACGGTTTACCCTATGGCCCAATGGTCATTTCACCGTGCACGGGACACTCGTTTTTGTCAATACTTAAAGACACGTACCAAAAAGAAAAGACAGAAACAGTTGTGATTTTCCACTCTTATTGTAGTCTAGGACTAGGAGAGACCTGCCAACCATTCACCCTTCACCAAACCAGGTTTTACCCACCCACAGAATGTTTATTTAGCCGCAAAAGTCACAGAAAGTATGCAACCCACGCTGAAGCCCAACCAACCCACGCGTCGACATCCAATTTCCAGAAATCAAGGATTTCTAGTTTGGATGAACTGTAAAATACCAATCATTCCTACTTGGTGGTTCATTCTCCTTGGTGATTCATCCTACTTCGTAGGCATATAGCTGGCAACAAGTTAGGTAAGTAGGGTTAGTCTACTTCCATCATTGGACTTGTAATCAATACTAACTGGGGCGAAGCACCATTGACAGTTGGATCAATTCCAAAGGATGCTTGTAATTGTTGGGCCCAATGGAAATGGTTAATAAACTGTGGTTCATGTTGGTTCTCTAACCCATGAATTCTCCTTATATGCACGTGTATCTCCATGAAACTGGTATCCCATTATAAGATGATTGGTGGTGAAATATCCCATAGATATCCCACTATGTCCCAATTATATTGTATATCTAAAATGTTTAAGAGCTTCATTATTTGATCATTTATTATATGAATCCCTTTAAATCCCATATGTATCTTATTTATAGCTATCTATAGTCTATAGTATCTTATTTTAGTAGAGTTTCTAGGAAAAAAATAATGGTTTATAATGGAACATCCATCTATAAATGGATGATTTGGGGGTACCACCATTTTAGGAAACCTCCATATGTTCATAAGTATAGTGTCCTATCTATAGATACATTAATACTATTATAGTATAGATACATTGTTACTATTATAGTATAGATACATTATTACTATTATAGTATAGATACATTATTACTATTATAGTATAGATAAATTATTACTATTATAGTGTAGATACATTATTACTATTATAGTATAGATACATTATTACTATTAATAGTATATAGATACATTGTTACTGTTATAGTATAGTTACATTATTCTATAATAGTATAGATACATTATTACTATTATAGTATAGATACATTATTACTATTATAGTATATTGATACATGATTACTATTATAGTATAGATACATTATTACTATTAATAGTATAGGTACAGTATTACTATTATAGTATAGATACATTATCACTATTATAGTATAGATACATTATCACTATTATAGTTTAGATACATTATTACTATTATAGTATAGATACAGTATTGCTATTATAGTATAGATACAGCATTACTATTATAGTATAGATACAGTATCACGATTATAGTATAGATACATTATCACTATTATAGTATAGATAAATTATTACTATTATAGCTAGATCACTATTATAGTAAAGATACATTATTACTATTATAGTATAGATACATTATCACTATTATAGTATAGATACATTCTCACTATTATAGTATAGATACATTATTACTATTATAGTATAGATACATTATTACTATTATAGTATAGATACATTATTACTATTATAGTGTAGATAAATATTACTATTATAGTATAGATACATTATCACTATTATAGTATAGATACATTATTACGATTATAGTATAGATACATTATTACTATTATAGTATAGATAGATACATTATCACTATTATAGTATAGATACATTATTACTATTATAGTATAGAGACAGTATCACTATTATAGTATAGATACATTATTACTATTATAGTATAGATACATTATCACTATTATAGTATAGATACAGTATTACATATTATAGTTTAGATACAGTATCAATATTATAGTATAGATACATTATCACTATTATAGTATAGATAAATTACTACTATTATAGCTAGATCACTATTATAGTAAAGATACATTATTACTATTATAGTATAGATACATTATCACTATTATAGTATAGATACATTATCACTATTATAGTATAGATACATTATCACTATTATAGTATAGATACATTATCACTATTATAGTATAGATACATTATTACTATTATAGTATAGAAACATTATCACTATTATAGTATAGATACATTATCACTATTATAGTATAGATACATTATCACTATTATAGTATAGATACATGATCACTATTATAGTATAGATACATGATCACTATTATAGTATAGATACATGATCACTGTTATAGTATAGATACATTATCACTATTGTAGTATAGATACATTATTTCTATTATAGTATAGATACATTATCACTATTATAGTATAGATACATGATCACTATTATAGTATAGATACATTATCACTATTATAGTATAGATACATTATCACTATTATAGTATAGATACATGATCACTATTATAGTATAGATACATTATCACTATTATAGTATAGATACATTATCACTATTATAGTATAGATACATTATCACTATTATAGTATGGATACATTATCACTATTATAGTATAGATACATTATCACTATTATAGTATAGATACATTATCACTATTATAGTATAGATACATGATCACTATTATAGTATAGATACATGATCACTATTATAGTATAGATACATGATCACTATTATAGTATAATCATCCATTTTCATAAGATGCTTGCTTTTTGGAGACCTGCAGCCCTTCCCTTCGCCCCCGGCCCATGTGCAGCGAATACAGCGGCGCCAGCGTCCGCAGCCACGTCGCGTCCCAGGGCCCCGCGGTTGGAGCCGCAGCAAGGGGAGCAGCCTGACGGGCGTGACGTGGATTTAAGAAGCATGAAAGTTGGGGATTTATATAGGTTTATCTAGGAAAAATGGGACTTAATACATCACCCGGCTTAGCTGTACTTCTACTCTACTCGGAGGGCCCCAAGGGGGAACTTGGGGTGATACTTGGAGGACTATCCCACGAACGCAAGTGCTGAGTGGGGTTATAACCCGCTAAGCAAACGCATCCACGACTAGGGAACTTACTAACCAGGATTGTTTACTGTTAATCACTTAGTAAGTGGGATCGTCCTCCAAGTAGTCGCTGTCACTCCTCTTCCTCCTCCTCTTCACCCTCCTGACACTGCATCTGGCTGATAGCGGTGGTGCCACATCAGAATGCCAAACACGAAGATCTGCGTGATAGAAAGAAATGCCTGCATATACATCTCATGATGACTCATGACTTGATCTGTGTATGTACAGTGTGTATATTTAAATACATACCTGAAACCCACCTCACCCTTGTTTTGAAGTTTTCGACCCACAAAATGGAGGCTTAACTATCGTTAACCATCCAAAAGAGGGGTCATTTACAACAATTTGGGTTCCAGCTAGATAAACCCTTCCAAGTACCCATAAAAATGGTGATACATCACAATCATCACACAACAGTTGGCACTTTCAATCCTGAAAGGCGAGCTGCAAGAAGCGCTCGTCTGTGCCTCGAGGCATGCTCAAAGCTTGCACGAAGTCGGTGACTACCTGATGTTTGAAGATGAGACCGGATTCCTGGAAATTTTCAGCAACCAAAAATTGGATTTTCATTGATTTGACCCAAGAAAAAAATAACAGGGGTGCGGTTTTCCAACAATATGGCAAAGCAATCTAGGGTTTAAGAGCATCCCAAAATGGGGATTTGAATATCGACAATTGGGATATGTCCCGCATGAAGTTAAACCAGTGATATGGAAAACCTATGGTTTCCCAAGGAAAATGATCTACAAGTCGTGCGGGTTCCACATCTATGTTCATTTGATGAGGGTATATTCAATCTATAAAGGAGGGAGTGTGACCAACAAAATGTACACAAACTGGGATGATCATGAGCGCACCCGAACAGAAAGGGGGATATAACCAACAAAAATCAGTTGACAACATGTGATATCGCTAAGTTATCTAAATCTGTGTATATATGATATATGTGTATATATCTAAAGCATGTGTATGGCATGGGTTGCGTAGTTGGTGACTTAAACAAAGTGAAAGTCAGTTGGGAGTCGTCGTCAGCAGCAGCAGCAGCAGCAGCATCGTCCTCATCATCCTCCTCATCATCATCCCATTTGTTGGGATGGAAAACAAGCACGTATTGGAGCTACCAACCAGCTCCAATCTTTTCTTATTACACTTTAATCCATCTGCCGGTTGGCCCAAATGGCTTTCCGCGGATATGGATATGACCATTCGATGGTGCGGAATTGCTCACTTCGGTAGCGAAAACAGATTCTCTCATACCTGGAGTTCCAAATTCATTGGACGGTGTCCCTATTCACCACATCAACCTGAAGTTTCTGTTCAGTAATACCGTAAACATCCGTAAAACCAATAATGAACCCCCCACTTTTAGTCATTTTCTGTGGATTGATCATGATCCACGTGGCAAATTTGGGTATGGTTTTAGCATTGGCTTTACCGCAGTTTGTCACACTAATTACAAAAATACTCCACTAATGTGAAATTCGATGTTTGTCCCCCAAATGACATAGAATAAGTATAGATCCTATACTAAGACCAGGGTTTGTGGGAGGTATTTCATTTGCAAATGAAGAAACGGCCCTCTGCTGGGGCCTCTTGGCCATCGTCGTGTAAATCCTGAAGGGTGTAGTATCCTTCCTGCCAGGATTTGGGTGATGATTAGTGGTTGAGCCTCGCACCTGAAAAATATGCTTGTCAGTATGATTATCCGATTTATCCCATATTTTCCCCATGTGCCGGGTGAGGGTCGCTAGCTCTAAAGGTGCAACTCCTTCCTTCTCCTCCCCTCGTCTACTCCTCTGCCAGCTCGTCGTGCCTCGTGCCTGTGAGCAGCAATGGATCCGAACCATATCGCAAGCTCCGGATGCAATGGGCAACGCCTGGATCCGAACTCTATATGGCGAGTTCCGCATGCAGTGTGTCGCGGAATGTCAGAATAGATGCCAGAAAGATTGCCAGATTGAATGTCAGAACAGATGTCAGATAGAATGCCAGAAAGAATGTCCGAATACATGCCAGATAGAATGTCAGAATACCAGATAGAATGTCAGAATAGATGCCAGAAAGACTGCCAGATAGAATGTCAGAACAGATGTCAGATAGAATGCCAGAAAGAATGTCCGAATACATGCCAGATAGAATGTCAGAATACCAGATAGAATGTCAGAATAGATGCCAGAAAGATTGCCAGATTGAATGTCAGAACAGATGTCAGATAGAATGCCAGAAAGAATTTCCGAATACATGCCAGATAGAATGTCAGAATACTAGATAGAATGTCAGAATAGATGCCAGAAAGATTGCCAGATAGAATGTCAGAACAGATGTCAGATAGAATGCCAGAAAGAATTTCCGAATACATGCCAGATAGAATGTCAGAATACCAGATAGAATGTCAGAATAGATGCCAGAAAGATTGCCAGATAGAATGTCAGAACAGATGTCAGATAGAATGCCAGAAAGAATTTCCGAATACATGCCAGATAGAATGTCAGAATACCAGATAGAATGTCAGAATAGATGCCAGAAAGATTGCCAGATAGAATGTCAGAACAGATGTCAGATAGAATGCCAGAAAGAATGTCCGAATACATGCCAGATAGAATGTCAGAATACCAGATAGAATGTCAGAATAGATGCCAGAAAGACTGCCAGATAGAATGTCAGAACATATGTCAGATAGAATGCCAGAAAGAATACCAGAAAGAATGTCCGCCGACAGAATGTCAGCATATACAGTATATGCCATACATATTTACATATTTACATATTATATACACATACACCTCCAGACACTATTTTTTTGAATAGTGTGTCAGGGTGGGGATCACTCAAAAGTAATTTAGGATTTTCATATGATTTTGTATAATTGTCTTTTATAGAGCTTTTATCATGAAAAATCTTCGAAAGGTTTCGAAACGGGAGGAGCACCTCCTCGAATGATGCCACAAAGAAAGCAGCATCGAGACCTTGCCAAGATGCTGAAGCTATAATAAGCACCTATTGTTGGGGTTGAGATTTATGGAGATCTAATGTTCTGTAGATTTCAATGAAAACTGGGTTTTGATGTTTTCTATATTCCGTATTCTGATTCTTTTGTCTTCATAGTCCATTTGTTCTACACCTCATTTTTGGGATGTGAAAACTCCAGGGTTTTACAGAGACTCGCCACACCAGTTGCAAACGGCTCTTGTCTTTCTCAGCTCCCCGAGCCACTGACAACGTAGCAGCCCGCGCACTCGAGTTGACGGGGGCAAGCGCATGTTGGGGGTCTGAGAAAGAATGCCGCAAGTTTGTTCAGTATGACTTCGAGTTCTGGGTCAAAGCCAAGCATTTCCCCTCGTTTTCACAGCAAAATAGCTGGTAGTTATTGGATCTTCATCCCGTAGGTATTGACCCATCACCATGTAGTAGGCTACAACATGCTACAACCATAGAACTCACGATGTCATGTGCATCCCATTGCACTCAGTCGGGAATTGCTAGGCCCTTAGCCTTCAGGATTTGATAATGTGCTCCATGTGTTTGAGCATCAAATGGCTTGATTAATTCCTAGTTTCAAGACATGGCTGGCATGTCAACCCACAACAAGCACCTTCTGGGGGAAAAAAGTGTCCCTGAAAATACTGACTGGCTGTTGCCTCCTGATTCATAAAGGCAAGTTTGTATTATCATTAATCATTAAACAAACAAAGAACATCATGCTGACCCCCTGCTAAAGCCTGAAAGCAGTTCAGCTGTCAAAAGCTCTCATCATCCACACATGCACTTCAGTACACAGTTCTTATTGCAAGAACTCAAAATATCAGGGTCTTGAACAAATCCAATGTTCACTTCTTAAATTCATGACAAAGGTTCAATAAAGCTTTGTTTAAGTCAGCAGCCCCTCGCCAAATGTCCCATCGCGTCACCAACTGTTCCTCCTTGAACTTCTTCTTGGGCCTCTTTTGCTTCACTTCTTCCTCCCGCTCCTCCTGAACAAATGCCATGTCCCCTCTAAGATGTGATCAGTTTTACGCCACAAGATGAAATCATCATCGCAATTGAAATATGATGAACAATCATCACTGAAATATCATGACATCATGAATATCAACAACGTTGTTTTCTATGTGATGAATATGTAGTAAACTTCATTATCTGTTAACTGCTGTGAGAAACAAGGAGAAACATATAGAAACATGATGACCATTTTTTGAATGTAGTGTCTTGAACACAATATGATGAACATGTGTGTTTCATTGTGTTTACAAATAGAATCATAGAAACCCCCAAAAAGATAGAACAGTAAATTCCAATCCAAAAATAGTGGCAAACTGAACCTTTTCTATCTCTCAGGGGTTGCTATTTATGTAATAAATGGATACAAGTGACCACAAGTGACCACAAGTGACCACAATTCAGTCAGGTACATCTGATACATCTTCCCTTGATACATCTTCCCTTGGGATCCTCCTCATCCTCGCCAAAGTAGTCTTTTTTGTCCTGGACAAAAAGGGAGATCAAACTTCCGACAAAACTTCCCCGGCTCGACACTGAGTGACTTGCGGTATGGACGTAACAAGCGATGTGGAAAATAAGAAGTGACCCATGTTAAGTTAGTTTCGACTATGTGATAATATGATATTTAATATGTGTGTTATAAATCTACTATAATCTACTACAGCAACGCTCTAATAGATCTATCATCCATAAAACTTAGCTAGCAAACTGGGGCATCGCCTTGCGACTTTCAAAGATGTTCACCATGGGGCCATGGCAAAAAACGCGCCTCTGGTGTCATGCAGGTCTCGTGCATCCACCAAGCATCAGGCCCAAGCGAAGCGAATTCCGACTTCGTGGTTTTGATCTTGCCGATCTTGTCCTCAGGATTTCGTTTCGGAAAAGGTCAAAGAAGGTTGAAACTGTTGAAACCATGGGAAAGTGGACAGTATCCCCAAATAGTTATAGGATGTTATAGGATGTTATAGGGCTGCAGCCGCGAATTGTCCCATCCAATTTTAGGATGTCCGTATCAGTCTGTCGTTGGTATTTCTGTTTTGAGTGAAGTTTTACATAGTCTGATCCCCCGAACAGCAACAGCACCCAAAAACCATGGTTTGGTAGGGGATTTACATTCACTTGGGACCATAGAGTGTTTAATTATGTTTAATTCATATGCGCCATGGGTTTACCATGCGGGTCTCGGGCGGAAGAAATGCCATGGAATCGGGGCCGTGATTCGATCACAAGTGGATAGCTTATTCAGAATACAGTAACTACCTGGTTGGTGGCTGACCTACCCCTCTGAAAGATATGAGTTCGTCAATGGGAAGGATGACATCCCATATATGAAATGGAAAATAATCCAGTCATGTTCCAAAACACCAACCAACAGTAACTAATGAAGAAAACAGTTCAAGAGAGTTGCGTAGGGTCAAAACTGGGCCAAAAAAAAAGGCATCATGATGACATGATGACGAGGATGATGAGGACCCAGGAGGCTGAGGATCACGACCACGACCACGATCATGATGAAATTGAAACTATTATAACCTATCTATCTAAAGATGACCTATAATTACAGAGTTCTCTGGCTCTGAAAAAAATCGACCATTTTCGACCCATACTCACCATACTCAGTTCATTCTTTTTCGAGGCACAAGATATGCACCCATCTCTTACCAAGGTTTGTGGTGCTTCATAATCATGGCACATCGCTGATCTTAGATTCCCTACAAACAAACCAGTTCTTAGCTGGACATCAGATTCCCCCATGTGGCCAAGAAAAAATGAATTTACGCAGCAACTCTTCACTGCAGTGGTTTACGCAACATTTCTACATTTCCCTCCGGTGATGTACCGTCGCCTAGGGCCGAGACCCGTTGCTTGTTCATGCACTTCCAACAAATGGCCTGAAGTAGCACGCAGCGGTGCGGACGCAGCGGTACGGACGCAGCGGTGCTGACTTTTTTCGGATCTTTCGCTGGCTGGTGCAATCAGCATTTTGGAAAATCTATAAATGACAGTCCCTTGTAACAAAAGCAGGATGACAGTTTCTGGTTGGTGGTTTCAACACTCTGAAAGATATGAAAGTCAGTTGGGATGATTACTCCCAATATATTAGGAAAAATAAAAAATGCTCCAAACCACCAACCAGGTTTTGCTTCACCCTTAAATTCACCAATGATCAGCGAACGTGGTCATCCCTGGCCTGAAAACAACCACCGTAGTCTCCAGCTGTGGCCCTTTTCCGGCCACAGTAGACACCGCCCTTCTCCACAACGCTCCTGACGCCGGAATGAAGAATTCGGATTTGTTTCGGAAAGTTCGAAATTAGGTCAGAAATGAGATGGATGGAAAAGTGAGATACCTTTACAAAGAAATATATATGGTTATATATACGACATTATACGACTATATATATGGGGGTTGTCCTAAATTACTGTTCCCACAAAGGCCTCTTGGGCCGAGCTTGCGCCAACCTTGCGCGTTTCTTGCGCGACCACACTCCCGGATCACTTTCATCATTTCAGTTGTTTTTCACCATTATTCTCGTACTTGTTTTCGAATGTTAAATATTTAGTATTCACTTAGTATTTCGTACTGGGAAGTAGTTTGTGCAAGCTTTGTAGTACACAGTAGTACTGGGAAGTAGTTTGTGCAAGCTTTGTAGTACAAAGTAGTACTGGGAAGTAGTTTGTGCAAGCTTTGTAGTACACAGTAGTACTGGGAAGTGCTTTGCGCAAGCTTTGTAGTACACAGTAGTACTGGGAAGTGCTTTGTGCAAGCTTTGTAGTACACAGTAGTACTGGGAACGACTTTGTGCAAGCTTTGTAGTACAAAGTAGTACTGGGAAGTGCTTTGTGCAAGCTTTGTAATGCAAAGTAGTACTGGGAAGTAGTTGTTGCAAGCTTTGTAGTACACAGTAGTACTGGGAAGTAGTTGTTGCAAGCTTTGTAGTACACAGTAGTACTGGGAACGACTTTGCAAGCCTTGTAGTACAAAGTAGTACTGGGAAGTGCTTTGTGCAAGCTTTGTAGTACACAGTAGTACTGGGAAGTGGTTTGTGCAAGCTTTGTAGTACACAGTAGTACTGGGAAGTAGTACTGGGAAGTAGTACTGGGAAGTAGTACTGGGAAGTAGCTCTGCACGTGTTGAACTTCTGTGGTTTCAGAGCGGTTTCAGAGTGGTTTCAGACCCCTTTGGGGGGTCTAGCTGACCTTGATGAAAAGAACAATTTACAGACAGAAAAGACTTGAACACAACATACAAGGAAATACATTTAAAGAGCAGAGCAGATAGATAGATAGATAGATAGATAGATAGATAGATAGATAGATAGATAGATAGATAGATAGATAGATAGATAGATAGATAGATAGATAGATAGATTAGTAGATTAGTAGATTAGATAGATAGATAGTTAGATAGATAGATAACAGATAGATGGATAGATAGATAGATAGATAGACAGATAGATAGATAATAGATAGATAGATGATAGATAGATAGATAGATAGATAGATAGATAGATAGAATGATAGATAATAGATAGATAGATAGATAGATAGATAGATAGATAGATAGATATAGATAGATAGATAGATAGATAGATAAATAGATAGATAGATAGATAGATAGAGATAAAGCAGCCAACGCGGTCCGGAAGACATGCAGCAGCAGCCCGGAGATGGTGAGCAGGAAGGTGTTTCAGAATGGTTTCAGACCTCTTTTGGGCTTGTTTTTTGGGTACCCCCAGCTTTGGGAGATGAAAAAAGAAAGAGAAAAGGTAGAGAAAGAGAGAGAGAGAGAGAGACAGAGAGAGGAAGAGGGAAAGAGAGAGAGAGAGAGAGATAGAGAGAGAGAGAGAGGAAGATGGAAGATGGAGACAAACAGAAGGCGAGAGAGAGAGAGAGAGAGACAGAGAGAGGAAGAGGGAGAGGAGAGAGAGAGAGCGTTGTAAATGGTGAGCAGCGGGGTGTTTCAGAGTGGTTTCAGACCTCTTTTTGTCCGTAGGCTACCTCAGCTTTGGAGAAAAAACAGGAAAGAACGGGAAAAGAAAGAAGAGAAGGGAGAAAGAGACAGAGAGAAAGAAGAAGTCTTGAGACGGTGAGCAGGAAGATGTGTCGAACTGGTTTCAGACCTCTTTTGGGGCCGGTTATGGGGCTACCTAGTTCTTAAGACATCCAAAAGAAGGGGCTCAAAACAGATTGTACTTGAAACACATGCGGTCCGGAAAGACATGCAGCTGTCCGGAAAAGCAAGCACCCAAAACGTACTCTAATTGTAGATGTCGCGGTCCGGAAAGACCTGCAGCGGTCCGGAAAAGCAAGCACCCAAAACGTACTCTAATTGTAGTCATTGTGGTCCGGAAAGACCTGCAGCGGTCCCGAAAGGCAAGCACCCAAAAAGTACTCTAATTGTAGATATTGCGGTCCGGAAAGATGTGCAGCGGTCCGGAAAAGCAAGCACCCAAAACGTACTCTAATTGTAGACATTGTGGTCCGGAAAGACCTGCAGCGGTCCGGAAAAGCAAGCACCCAAAACGTACTCTAATTGTAGACATTGTGGTCCGGAAAGACCTGCAGCGGTCCGGAAAAGCAAGCACCCAAAACGTACTCTTATTGTAGACACTACGGTCCGGAAAGACATGCAGCGGTCCGAAAGCAAGCACCAAAACGGACTCTTATTGTAACACTACGGTCCGGAAAACATGGCAGGGTCGGGAAAGAGGATAGCACGAGAGACAGAGAGAGAGAGAGAGAGACAGAGAGAGGAAGAGGGAGAGGAAAGAGAGAGAGCGTTGTAAATGGTGAGCAGCGGGTGTTTCAGAGTGGTTTCAGACCATTTCAGACCTCTTTTTGTCCTTAGGCTAACTCAGCTTTGGAGAAAAAACAGGAAAGAACGGGAAAAGAAAGAAGAGAAGAAAGAGACAGAGACAAAGCAAGCACCCAAAACGTACTCTAATTGTAGCCATTGTGGTCCGGAAAGACCTGCAGCGGTCCTGAAAAGCAAGCACCCAAAAAGTATTCTAATTGTAGACATTAGGACCGCTGCAGGTCTTTCCGGACCACAACGGCTACAATTAGAGTACGTTTTGGGTGCTTGCTTTGTCTCTCCTCTCTTTCTCCCTTCTCTTCTTTCTTTTCCCGTTCTTTCCGGTTTTTTCTCCCAAGCTGAGGTAGCCTAAGGACAAAAAGAGGTCTGAAACCACTCTGAAACACCCGCTGCTCACCATTTACAACGCTCTCTCTCTCCTCTCCCTCTTCCTCTCTCTGTCTCTCTGTCTCTCTGTCTCTCTGTCTCTCAGTCTCTCTCTCTCTCTCTCTCGCCTTCTGTTTGTCTCCATCTCTGTCTCGTGCTATCCTCTTTTCCCGACCGCTGCGTGTCTTTCCGGACCGTAATGTCTTAGGTGCTTGCTTTTCCGGACCGCTGCACGTCTTTCCGGACCGCGATATCTACAATTAGAGTACTTTTTGGGTGCTTGCTTTTCCGGACCGCTGCAGGTCTTTCCGGACCACAATGGCTACAATTAGAGTACTTTTTTGGTGCTTGCTTTTCCGGACCGCTGCATGTCTTTCCGGACCGTAATGTCTACAATAAGAGTACTTTTTGGGTGCTTGCTTTTCCGGACCGCTGCAGGTCTTTCCGGACCACAATGGCTACAATTAGAGTACGTTTTGGGTGCTTGCTTTTCCGGACCGCTGCAGGTCTTTCCGGACCGCAATATCTACATTAGAGTACGTTTTGGGTGCTTGCTGTTCCGGACCGCATGCCTTTCCGGACCGCAATCGCTACGATTAGATTACGTTTTGGGTGCTTGCTTTTCCGGACCGTTGCACCTCTTTCCGGACCGCATGTGTTTCAAGTACAATCTGTTTTGAGTCCCTTCTTTTGGATGTCTTAAGAACTAGGTAGCCCCATAACCGGCCCCAAAAGAGGTCTGAAACCAGTTCGACACATCTTCCTGCTCACCGTCTCAAGACTTCTTCTTTCTCTCTGTCTCTTTCTCCCTTCTATTCTTTCTTTTCCCGTTCTTTCCTGTTTTTTCTCCAAAGCTGAGGTAGCCTACGGACAAAAAGAGGTCTGAAACCACTCTGAAACACCCCGCTGCTCACCATTTACAACGCTCTCTCTCTCCTCTCACTCTTCCTCTCTCTGTCTCTCTCTCTCTCTCGCCTTCTGTTTGTCTCCATCTTCCATCTTCCTCTCTCTCTCTCTCTATCTCTCTCTCTCTCTTTCCCTCTTCCTCTCTCTGTCTCTCTCTCTCTCTCTCTCTCTTTCTCTACCTTTTCTCTTTCTTTTTTCATCTCCCAAAGCTGGGGGTACCCAAAAAACAAGCCCAAAAGAGGTCTGAAACCACTCTGAAACACATTCCTGCTCACCATCTCCGGACTGCTGCTGCATGGCGTTGGCTGCTTTATCTCTATCTATCTATCTATCTATCTATTTATCTATCTATCTATCTGCTCCTTTTTCTTTGGATGGCCTATTTACCACCCTGGTTATCTATGTTTATCAACTCGAGATATTAATATTTAAGATCTAAATCAGATACGGTAGTAGTAGTAGTAGTAGTAGTAGTAGTAGTAGTAGTAGTAGTAGTAGTAGTAGTAGTAGTAGTAGTAGTAGTAGTAGTAATAGTAGTGGTAATGTAGTTGTAGTTGTTGTTGTTGTTGTTGTAGCAGTAGTAGTAGTAGTAGTAGTGGTAGTAGTGGTAGTAGTAGTAATAGTAGTAGTAATAGCAGGAGTAGTAGTAGTAGTAGTCGTAGTAGTAGTAGTAGTAGAAGTAGTAGTAGTAGTAGGAGTAGTAGTAGTAGTAGTAGAAGTAGAAGTAGTAGCAGTAGTAGTAGTAGTAGTGGTGGTAGTAGTTGTAGTTGTAGTAGTAGTAGTGGTAATGTTGTAGTAGTAGTAGTAGTAGTGGTAGTGGTAGTGGTGGTAGTAGTAGTAGTAGTAGTCGTCGTCGTAGTAGTAGTAGTAGTAGTAATCAAAATGTTAATTAAAAATAGTACTTGTAATAATGATAACAATAGTACTTGCGCGTACCTTGGGCCGCCCTTGCGCGAAACTTGCGCGATGCAGGTTTTAGACCATGGGAAAAATGCGAGAATAGGTCCTTTACTAAAAACCTTTCTGGGGTTTTTGGACGGCTCCCATCTATTTATATCTATGTATACATCCATTTTCCCATTGTTTCTTCAGTCAAGTACATTTAATTTTTCGTCAACCGGCAGGGCAAGGATATGTATGGTGTACCAGTCAACGCACAAGTACAAATTTTGCAGTAAACTAAGTAAACAACAAATCATTTTGTGTGGATATTATGGATATTACATAACACTAGACATAACATATTATGTATAGATAATGTTAAACCATAGCTCTGGGCTATAAATAGGTAGAACAAAGAAACAACATTGGCCCTATGTGCCGGCAAAGCATCCAAACTCGGGCTTCACTAATTACTAATTATACAAGTCTGAGATCTGTGCACTGCGAGTTTCTGCTTTCACCAATACCCAGGACCCTTCGAAGAGATGGGATGTACCCTCTGGTAAACATACAAAAAGCTATTGAAAATAGTGATTTATCGTGGATTTACCCATTAAAAATGGTGAATTTCCATAGTTATATGGCTGTTTACCAGAGGGTACATGACCCCAAAATGACAACATACCGGAGTTGATGAATTGTCCATTGGATTGGTCCTTAGCATCGACCAGAATTAAAAAAAAAAACCTATTTGTTGGCAGAATTCATCATCCACCCTCAAATTGAGGGCTAAAATCTGGTTATTTAACATAGCCATGGAAAATCACAATTTTATAGCTAGGAAAACCATCTATTTCTATGGGCCATCAATACATGTTTTCTGTTAAATAACCAGAGGGCTACCTGAACACGTCTCATGAAAAACAATTCAAGATGCAGTCAGGAGATAGCAATCTGAAGAAAACCCACCGGCCAGATTCCCAGATCATCCCGCGTCCGAACGGAAATCCGAAACGCCTTCACCCCCGGAACCCTCTCGCAACGCCACGTCCAACAGCCGTGGGAAACGCAACCAAATGAGGTTTGGGAAGATGTTGTACTCCTTCCATTGGCTTCGTTGGAGATGGGGAGATTGGCTTTGAGAGAAAAAAATGGAGAATGGCCTAGCTACAAGGTGAGGCCCCCCTTCGATAGCTAAGTTGACGCACATAACTTGATTAACTAGGGGTTATGGGGGATATATATAACTATAATGGAGTTTATAAGACAACTTATAACTCGGGGGTCTCAATGTTTGCAATATAGGGCATACATTCATGAGTAAATAGATGTTGATACATATTCTAAAAATCGATTTGAAAGGTGAGACCCCCCCCAAAAGATCAAAAGGATAGCTAAGGTGACGGCCATAATTCAGTTATCAGAAAGTGTTGCCTTTGTGAAGGACATAACTGTAGCATTCACGAGCTTGATAAACCAACAAACATAAGCGGGTGGTCCCCACCTTGTATATCCACCAAATATCATTGACTAATTCCATAGTTTCATGTATCAACTATCTGGGTAAATTATAATATTTCACTAACCTGAATAGTTCGGCCATTTGGGGATGATTCCCCTTATTAACCATGATTCCAGTGAGGGAGGACAGTGAGGTCGTGATGAAATTTACCCGGAACTATTATTATTATATTATTCTCCAAATATCTTTAAATTGATGGTTAAGACCCGATACACAATTTGGTGATTGAACCTCCGTGTCTTGGCCCATTAATCCCTATAATATATCATCAACCAGCCACCATTTAACAATCCCTTATCATTATCATTTATATACCCCGAGATGTGCGATGGTCAACCCCTTTCAAACATCTACAAACAATGGAAAAACTTTAAAATATGTACATCAAACATATCTAAACCATCAAACATTCTTTATCACAATGGTTTTCAACATCTATAAATTAGGTTTGCTATCTAGCACACTTTCTATCAATTCTCTGCAAAAAAAAACGAGATCTCCTGGCAGAGCAACTCCACAAAGGTGGGTAACATGGCCTCGGCTGAATCCACTGCGTTTCCATGGGCTTTTCCAAAACAAAAAGGGATGGTTTAACCCGTGAAAATTTGGGAAAATCAGGACCCTAAAATAGAGGTACCGTAATGTACCGTATAAAGCCATGTTTTCAGGATATATCAGGAGATATTCCCTTACAGAGCCCTGATAAAGAGGCCTTATATATGGTAGATACCTCCAATAAATCGGGTCCTGAAATGGCCTCTGATGTTTTAATGGTTTTACTAGTAAACATGGCTGGTTTTAACAATAACAATTGAGGTTTCACCAATAAAGATTGGGTTTTGACAAATAAAATCACGTAATCACGTCGCACTGGTGGTTTATCCATCCAACATAAATGCTAGAGAATGATAGCCGAAATGTGTTTGTCTCAAAATGACAGAGTAAATCTGCACAAAAAACAACCCGGGATAGGACATCTTTCGGATGATGAAAATTTGCAGAGGAACACCTCTACCCTCTGGTTATGTCACCAGTTTGCTATTGAAAATGGCCATTTATAGTGAGTTTTCCCATTAAACATGATAATTTCCCACTAGTTATGTGGCTGTTTACCAGAGGGTAAGTTGGGAAATCACCAAAAAACAAGCTACAGCGATCCAGCTCGATCGGATGATCGGAGCGCGCGGAGCAACAACAACTGGTACCGACAATGTCACCTTTAATCATCCTGAGGGAGAATAGTCTGTCATAACTGTCAGATCCTGTTGTATAATCTTAATGTACCAAAAATATCCAAAAATGTATCCAATATTTGTTGGTACAATCTCAATGTACCAAAAATACCTAAGGACCTTTCCTGCTCGGCCATAGTAGAATCCCCCTTTCTGAAGGGCTCCATGACTTTTTCCATATCTTAGGTCATTCGAATCTCCATATCTTAGTCCGGCATCTCCGGCGAACGATGTTTGAGCTTCGGAAAGCGCCTGTGGCTTCGCTCAGAAAAAAAAACATAAGTTTGGATTTAAACATACTCAACTCTTATGGATATAAAACCTGCAACTATATGGCTATGGGTCAAGAGGCTCAAAGAAAACCACAGATTTTAAACAAACTTGTTCGTATTGTTCATAGTATTGACCGTCGAATTATTGGGGTATCCAATGACTGGAGCCATATGGGCTACGTACCCATATTCATCCATATTCCATCCAGTGAAGTGGAACTGCAGCCTAACTGAGATGAAAAGGCGCGCCATGTTCCGCCCCATCTTTGCAGTCAAAAGTTCCAACAGGTCGAACCACATCAAAGGACTTGTCAGGAAGTTCATCCTCAGCATGTGTGCGGTTTTTGTAAGTTACATGGAATCAATACTTTGAAGATCTTTGAAGGGCCCTGGCCTTAGTTCAGTGCTTAGTAACAATGGATATAATCAAACTGAGGATTGGTTATAACTAAGGACAAACAATTACCCTCTGGTAATTCAACATAGCTATTGAACATGGCGATTTATAGTGGATTTTCCCACTAAAAATGGTGATTTTCCATAGCTATGTTAAATTACCAGAGGGTAAGAGGGTAAGGACAAACAATTAGTGGGCCCCTGCAATAATTAATCCTTAGTAACTCCTTATCACTGGATATTCCATTGGTGAAACCATGGGATTAACGGTGAGTTTACCCAGTTTACCCCCCAAACAAAAAGGGTGTATAAAGCCGACCACGTAGAACGGGATATTATGAAAGAGATAACGGGATTGAATGGATTTTTCATGGGATAATATGGACATCCCACTGTAAATGTCGGATTCCGATTAAATGTAAACCTGTGATGATGGATTGATAACCATCACCCAATATGGACACTCTTTCCCTGCGTTTTGACCATGGCACATGTAAGTTTGTCTGACTGTATACCCAGTAAATGGCATTTAAAAATTGCATCGTTTTACGCTGGGAAAATCGTGATTGGCCATTGGATTTTTGGGGTACCAAATGTCTGGAAAAACTCCATGTTTATGGAGGTGTTGGACCTAACGAAATACCAGTTCGACCCTGAAAATTGCCAATTTATAGTGGAAACTAGTCTTTGAACCCCTATCTGGCAGGGTCTATGTTAACTTACTGGAGAGTATCACGAAACATCACTTTCTGCATTAAAACATAATGTAAAGTAGTATTCAAGAAGTAAACAAGATCTGGGCAATCATCATAGGGGATTTGTCAACCCCAATTGGGAAAATAAACCTAACATAATCGAGGCAACTTATAACCCAGTTATCATGATGGGATATACCCCACTTGCAAATGAGTTATAAATCACTTACGACTCCTGGGATGCACATCCTGCATAACTTTCAGTGGCAGCTAAGCCAACATCCGTTTCGTGTTTCGTATCACCTTTGCATGGTTGGGATCGAACTAAACATATCCAAACATCAGGTGGGATGGCCTTCGCATTTTTTTCAGAAGACAAAGACATCCTGTGTTGATCACTTGGGTTTTCTACGACTACGACTCCGGGTTGTTCCCAACCATACCTGGCGGCTATCCCTTCTTTCTTCCCATATGTGTCCCATACTAATTTTCCCAGATTTTTCCCTAATATCCATGGCCAATCTTAGATACCCTGCATTCTTTCTAAAGCTGGTTAATAGATAATCCCATTGATACCAAAAGACTAAAGGATTAGTTTGTACCCATCCAAGATTGACCTATATATATATACATATATATATATATATGCTAGCCCCCCCCTAAGATCTACTTTTGATGCTCTTCTGGAGACGTACATGGTCAAACTCAATGAATTTAAATGGAAATTCTATTTAATTCATTAAATTCATTTAATTAGTTTCATGAATTAAATGAATTAAAAAAAAAAACTTAATTCATTAATTTCATTTAATTCATTTAATTAATTTAATGAATTAAATGAATTAAATAGAAAACCTATTTAATTCATTAAATTCATTTAATTCATTGAATTACTTGAATGAATTAAATGAATTAAATGGAAAATCTATTTAATTAATTTCATTCATTTAATAAATTTAATTCATTTAATTAGTTTAATGAATTCAATGAATTAAATGACTTAAATGAATTGAATGAATTAAAAAGATTAAATGGAAAACTGTTGCTGGAATCTGAGGGCCCTAGGAATTAAATGAATTAAATAAATTGAATGGAAAATCTATTTAATTCATTTAATTCATTTAATTCATTAAACTAATTAAATGAATTACATAAATTAAATGGAACATCTATTTAATTCATTTAATTCATTTAATTAGTTTAATGAATTAAATGAATTAAATAAATTAGATGGAGAACTGTTTCTGGAATCTGGGGACCCCAGGAACTAAATGAATTCAATGAATTAAATGGAAAATCTATTTAATTCATTAAATTCATTTAATTAATTAAATGAATTAAATGAATTAAATAGAAAACCTATTTAATTAAATAAATTCATTTAATTCATTTCATTAATTTCATGAATTAAATGAATTACATGAAATCTATTTAATTCAGTTAATTCATTTAACTAGTTTAATGAATTAAATGGATTAAATAAATTAAATGGAAAACTGCTGCTGGAACCTGAGGGCCCCAGGAATTAAATGAATTAAATGAATTACATGGAAAATCTATTTAATTCATGTAATTCATTAAACTAATGAATTAAATGGAACATCTATTTAATTCATTAAACTCATTAAATTAATTTAATGAATTAAATGAATTAAGTGGAAAATGTATTCAATTCATTTAATTCATTTAATTAGTTTAATGAATTAAATGAATTAAATGAATTAAATAAATGAAATGGAAAACTGTTTCTGGAATCTGGGGACCCAAGGAATTAAATGAATTAAATGAATTAAGTGGAAAATCAATTTAATTCATTTAATTCATTGAATTAGGTTTATGAATTGAATGTTTCAAAAAAAAAAATCAATGGAAAACTGTTTCTGGAATCTGGGGACCCCAGGAATAAAATGAATTAAATGAATTGAATGGAACATATTTTTAATTCATTAAATTCATTTAAGTCATGTAATTAGTTGAATGAAGTAAATGAATTAAATGAATTAAATGAATTAAATAGATTAAATAAATTAAATAGAAAACTGTTTCTGGAATCTGGGGACACCAGGAATTGAATGAATTAAAATGAATTTAATGGAAATCTTTTTAATTCATTTAATTCAAATAATTCATTTGGTTAATTTCATGAATTAAATGAATTAAATGGAAAATCTTTTTAATTCATTAAACTAATTTAATTCATTTAATTAGTTCAATGAATTAAATGAATTAAATTAATTAAATGGAAAACTGTTTCTGGAATCTGGTGACACCAGGAATTAAATGAATTAAATGAATTAAATGGAAAATCAATTTAATTCAATTAATTCTCTAAACTAATTAAATGAATTAAATGGAAAATCTATTTAATTCATTAAATTCATGAAATTCTTTTAATTAGTTGAATGTTAATTCATTTAATTCATTAAACTAATTAAATGAATTAAATGGAAAATCTATTTAGTTCATTAAATTCATTAAATTCGTTTAATTAAATGAATTAAATGGAAAATCTATTTAATTCATGTAATTAGTTTACTGAAGCTAACTATTTTCCATTGAATGAAAGCCAGAAAGGGAACAATCACATAGACCCTATTATACCCTCTATTTGCTCTCTGGATATTTCATAGCTAGCTCCTCAGCTGTCTTACTTTATACTTAGAGTTTTCTTGATTTGGGTTGAATCTTAGGAAATACAGAATAACCAAAACCTCGAGAAAACCAAAAAACCAAAAAAACAAAACTTTTCAGAGAATGTTTGGTCTGAGGCTCATGTTTGTTTTTTTTTGTTTTGCCGATGTTTTTTTGCTTTTTTTTGGTCTTGACCTTGAAAAAACTAAAAAAACTCAAGGTTTTTTGTTTTTTGGATAAAATGATGGTTAAAGAAGTGTGAAAAACAAAAAAACTCAATGTTTTTTTTGGTTTTTCATTGCGCAGCCAAAAAGAAACTAAAGCCACAAACACCCAAAAACCAAAAAAAACCCTGAGTTTTTTGGTTTTTCACACTTCTTTAACAATCATTTTATCAAAAAAACAAAAAACCTTGAGATTTTTTAGTCTTTTCAAGGTCAAGACCAAAAAAAAACAAAAAAAACTCGGCAAAACCAAAAAAAACCAAACATGAGCCTCAGACCAAACATTCTCTGAAAAGTTTTGTTTTTTTTGTTTTTTGGTTTTCTCGAGGTTTTTTTGATTTTGTCAATAGAGCTTTTCCAAAGAGTCTCCAAATATTGTTTTTTGTTGGTTTTCTCGAGGTTTTTTGTTTTTTTGGGGATTTCCCCATGGATTCTCTCCAAAAGAGTCGTCAAATATTGTTTTTTTGTTTCCAACTTGTTTTGATAGTGTGCACAGCTACTACCCACAAGACATCTTTAAAAAATAACTGACTCTTATACATATATGCACATAAATATATATATATATATAAATAATATATATATATATAAATAATATATATATATATAAATGTAGAGACAATATATCAAAATGCTCTGAGGTAGATCTCAGGGGGGGGTACCATATATATATATATGACTATGAGTCAAACCCCTCACACCTGGATGGTACCATAAAATAGATGGTTAATTCATGGATGGTTGTTCCCCCTATGGTAGTATAGTTGGTATTTACATGTATTTACCACATATGGTTACCAGAGGGTAATCCCATTAAATCCCATCAAATCCCATCAAACCCCACTAAATTTGGCAGGGTCTATGTGAATTTACCAGGGGCTAACTAAAGTTCATCTGGTTCCAAAGTTCTCACATCTCCCACGCCGAAAGACAGCCGCGGATATTGCGGTCCCACCAGCTCGGTGTAGTAGAGACGAAGGCAGAAGCAGAAGAGAATCAAAAAGGCAGTCCTTGCAGGTCAAATGATATGGCCCGCAACAGTTATAGCAATATTCATACCAATTATCACTTATACATTTTCTCACATATAGCAATATTCATACCAATTATCACTTATACAAATATTCACATATAGCAATATTCATACCAATTATCACTTATACAAATATTCACATAGAGCAATCTCCATACCAGTTATCACTTACACAAATATTCACATATAGCAATATTCATACCAATTATCATTTATACATTTTTTCACATATAGCAATATTCATACCAATTATCACTTATACAAATATTCACATATAGCAATCATACCAAGTATCACTTATACAAATATTCACATAGAGCAATCTCCATACCAATTATCACTTATACACATATTCACATATAGAGATATTCATACCAATTATCACTTATACAAATATTCACATATAGCAATATTCATACCAATTATCACTTATACACATTTTCACATATAGCAATATTCATACCAAATATCACTTACACAAATATTCACAATCAGTTTTACTATATTGGTAGTAAAATATTGATCATTACATAAGCATGGATTATGCTATATTGATAATTATTGATCATAATATTATATATTAGCAATTATATACCATATTGATCGCAATATAGTTACAATATGTTATCATAACTCACACCAGCTATAGTAATATATAAATATTTATACGACTAACAATTATCAATTATGGCCAATTAAAAATAGACTATTAAATAATGTACAAACAGTTATTATAATCCCATTGTTATTGTAATATTTTATTATCCCATTATTAGCAGTTATTAGTAACAGTGGTTCAATTATTCTATATTGACAATAATTGATCATAGTTGATGAGACTACCAAAATATACTATTCACCAATATGTATATAATACGCAAACCAATTATCAACTATATATACATAATTAATTATACGTATTATCCATACTTAGTCAAATAATTTTAGAACATGCCACTATATTACTATATAATATATTCTATTACTACAGTTGTGGCCCTTCCGTGACATTTATGGCCATGGTCCATCTACCATCCAAGTACTATATGATTATTACACCATATGATCATATGACATATAAATCCATCCAAGTACTAAGAATTTGTCTGGTTGGTGGTTGAGCCACCCCTCTGAAAAATATGAGATCGTTAGTTGGGATGAAATTCCCAACTGAATGGAAAAATTAAAAAATGTTCCAAACAACCAACCAGGGATTTATAGCTGAATGGTGATGTGTACGATCACCTTTTTTAAGATACTATATAATCTATATAGTGGGTAGAAATAATTTCACTAACCTGAATAGTTCGGCCATGAATGGGGATGATTTCCCTTATATACAACATGGCCTATAATATGGTGATTTCCCACAGCATCACAACCAGAAATCGTCCCGGTCGGCTTTTCGGGGCAGATCAGCTTGAACTCACCGGGCACAGACCCACGCCCCGTCCCACATGTGTTATTTGTTCTTCCTTTCTAAGTGCTACTCTCTGGTAAACGTTTACATAGCTATAGGCAATCACCAGTTTGAATAGGTAAATCAACTATTTCTATATGTGGTATTTTCAATTGTTAAGTTACCAGATGGTAAACTAATAAAATCCTAATCGTTCCTAATCTACATTAATATCTACACATATCAAAAAACACATCTCTACACTATCTACACTCCAACGTTTGCCCAAAAAGACCAGCGCCAAGGTGCATGATTTCGATGTCCCTATGAACCCAGTGCACCTCGCCAGGCCCTAAACTACCTCCCCGTTGATGTTTCTTGCTTAAAGCCATTAACCTCTGGTAAACTAACAGTTTGCTATTGAAAATGGCCATAGAAATAGCGGATTTTCCCATTAAAAATTGTGATGTTCCATAGTTATGTTAGTTTACGAGAGGGTAACGTCACCATAAATGGGTGAAAAAAAACATTCCCAGCCATGGTTAGTAACCATGACATTGTTTTCACCACAGCTTTTTAAAAACCCCATGAACCATAGTTATTGGAGTTACAATCGCATTAATACATAATGATCCCATTCCTATTGAATCTCTAGTTCACTTCGCTGTATCTACCATACATCCAGCAGTTAAGCAACGTATATTAGCCATATGGTGTTCTATAGACACATTACAGTACCTATAATTCGTTGTACAGTATCCCTACCATCAACCCGACAGTTCACCGTTCGTAAACTGTGCGTCAGTTCTTCGCGATCTATCGGAAGGCCGGGGAAGCCTTACCGTCTGGGTTGTTGGAAAAACATAAATTAGCAGAGTTTAATATGTTCCATAAAAATGGCTCGCAATAATGCCCGTATACCGACTGTAACCCCAATTAAATTACCAACCAATCATCATGTGTAAAATATATCACAATATGTTTGATGATGAAACATTTAATGAACTATATCACAATATATTTGATGATTAAACATTTGGAAACATCCTACAAAGCCACTGCTCAAATGGCATTTTCTGGCCTTGATTTTCCTGAAAGATACCCCCTGAATTTATTGGTCGCTTGTGGTTGCAATTTTGGGAAATGGGGGACCAAAATCTCCAAGTAGAAACCCAATCCCCCTAATATGAAACGCCCCCGAGAAGTCATGCTTTAGTAGGGGATTTACACATGCTGGGGCCAATAACAATGGAAGTGTTTGATATGAGGGTGTGAGATTGAATGAACCAATTGGTGCAAACATGTGCAAACAGTATTCCAACATGTCGAAAAAAAGATGATTGGAAGATTCCCCAAGCACGCTCTTGCGTAGACATTTTCCACACGATAATTAGCCGATTCTCTTGGAAAAGTCAAAGCATGCCTCTCTGCAAGAAAGACAAATCCAAGGCAAAAAGGTCCGGTCGTGGAAGCTGTCGATTGTGTCTCAGCCAGTCAAGAAATTGGCGTAGAACTGCCTCAGATCAAATTCCACCTCTATGTGGTTCGCGTAGATCAAGGCCATCACCAACATCTGCCATCTGCCGGTGGTCGCTGAGCCACACCTCAGGACAGAGATATTTTGTTCCTTCACTCACTTTTTTAAGGCTTGTGTTAGATGTTGAAAGCTTGCGACAGCTTGTTGTCGATTTGCACTGAGCTCGCTCTATCGCGGTGTTTTATTTTGGATTCAACATGGCACCATACTTTGCTATTCTCGAGCGCTTCTTGTTATTATTTGTTGTAGTTAGGGTAGGCGAACAACCCACAGATATACATGATATACTCGTGTTTTCCCTTAGATGTGGACTGTTTTCCTTCATACTAGGGGTGATGAATATAGTTTCAATGCTGCTTGCGGCTTGTTTATTGGTCCCTTGAATGTCATGTCTCCAAGCAAGCATACATGAGAATATCACTGGATGTGATCAATAAGAATGAGAAGACAACTTGAAGACAACCAGGAGTTATTTGGAATAGTCATCCCACCCGCATGCCTGGGAATATCCAACAGAATCTCCAAAAAAGATGTTGCATTTTTTAAAAGACGTTTGTCCCTTTGAATAAGGGTTCCACATGTGTTTTCAAGGGAGTACAATCCCTTTCCCTTTTAACAACTCCCATGAATATACCGGGTCTTTACCCCAGCTACTAGGCACCAACCACGACTCAACTTATACTATATAGACAGATCACATACAATACATATGTATATACATACTACTTGTGTATATATATATATATTTATATGTATGTATTTTCAAAATTACATATCTATATAATATAACTGTATTAAATAATGTAATGTACATTATATATATATAAATAAGGGTCTGTCTATCAGACCGTCCCCTCGGCCTTATCGAAGTAGCTGTGTCCGCTCCCCAACTCGCAGGTCTCGTCGGCAAAAATGCCCAAGCAAATCATCCTAGGGAAGCACTGAAGATGGGGATGTTGTCATCAACAATAAAATTCTTGAGGGAGAGGTGTACATATATATATATATATATATATTTATTTGTACATGTATATTGATAAGGTGAAAATTAGCATGTAATATACATGTATGTATATATATATATATTATTTTATTATGTGTATATATATAAATTATTGTATATGTATGATATAATGTAGATACTGTAATATATTGCAATATACTGTATATGTATAGTTTTATTCCTCCATGAAACTTTAGAATAACTGGAACATATGCTGAATATACTATATATCGAAACCTACACATGTATGAGGGAGGGAAAAAACATTGGCGTTGGAAACAAACTAAGGAATTGGCATGTTCAAAGCTGGGGGGGCAATAATCCCTTCCCCCCACTTCTTGGGGGTGCAGTTGGGGTGGCAAAAAATATCATAGCTACGGGATTGTAACCCCCATAAGTTGGGATATAACCTTTATAACTATGGCTACCCATTTACAACCTCAACTGCACCACACAAGTAAGTGGGCTAGTTCGCACCAACTATATAATCCAGTAGGGTAAGTAGGGGCGACGTGCAGTTGCAGTATAAGTGAGGCGAACTAATTCGTTTATGATTCCCGTAATCATATCATGTCCCCCTTGAAAGGAACCCAAACTGATTGATTAGACCAAATATGGAAAAACCAGGGTGACACAAGCTCCAAAACATGGATACGGGACGATATGTAAGGCTGTCAAATCCACGAATGGATTGGTTGTTTTATGTTGTTTTGTTCACCATAAAACTGTTTGGGTTTGCCTACCCAAATTTGATGTTTTATCATCATTTTCCCCATTCAAAGTGCCATGTGGGGGTATATTGTCCATTCTCAGACAGACGCAAAATGGAAACTTCAGGGTTCTCTGGGTTCCCAAGAAGCCGCGTGCAATTTACCTCCCATCCTTGAAGTCAAGGTTCGTCAAAACCTAGGCAGGAAAAAAAATCATGTGCGGAAAAACAGTGACAAACCCGATGTAAAATTCAAGGATACCTAAACTCCAATAGGGAAAATGAATGATATAGGGCTACTACATAATTTTCCATAATACCTAATACTCACCATGACCAATATAATTCCAATTGATACTGTAATGGATATGGCTCCTACAATTTGGAAAATGATGATAATCCGCTGGATTCGGAAATTCAGCCACAAAAGGTGACAGGTGACGCCCGTAAAACACCCCAAAGAATTTAATGTATGAAAACTAATCGAAGGAAGTCTAGAAGTCAAACTTCCGACAATATGGGCAAATGAAAAGCAGAGATGGGAAGAGTCAGAGAAGAGAAGAGAAGAGAAGAAGAAAGAAGATCAAAAAGAGAAAGTCTCAGAAGAAAGAACATCCAGGTGCCCGAAAAGGTAGGAAAGTCGCGAAACACTGTGATTTTCCAATGAGTTGTGGCTCCGGAGGTTCGAAAAGCGGGCTCGCTAAAGCGGCGGGTGCGGAGCTAGCTGGCCAGATGAGAGATGAAAAATTGCACGCGGTTGTGGCGCGAAGCGCGTTTGCAAGTGAAAAAATCTAAAAGCACAACACGTCCGGAGCACTTTTGGAAGTTGTGATGTCGAAAAAGTGCACGCCGTTGTGGCGCAAAGCTCATTTCCAAGTCAAAATGTACAAAACACCTCAGCTCCGGAGCGCTTTTAGAAGTCAAAAAGTGTACGCCGTTGTGGCGCGAAGCACATTTCAAAGTCAAAATGTACAAAACACACCATGTACGGACCACTTTTGGACGTTCAGATCTCGTTTCGCGTGGCAGGCGCAAGGGATTGTGCACCTTGTCAAAAGTGAGCAAAACATGTGGGTTTTGTAGCATTTCTAAAAACGATGGCAGGCGTGGGACATTTGAAGAAGATCTGCAAAGATGCATTTCGCGTGGCAGGCGCAGTGCAAGAGACATGTGCATCAGAGATGTTAGGAGGTGAGGGCGCTGATTTCGTGAGAAACGTTGCATTTTGGAAGATCAGATCTGTAGGTTTGCTAAGATGATTTTGCGTGACAGGTGCAGCACTTCGTATGACCTGGCATCAATTTTTAGTGGCACGCGCAATACTTTAGACAGGTGGAGTGGAACAATCGCAAAACGCATCGGTACGAGGCCGTCAGCTCTGCACTCAACTTTCCATTTTTGAAGGAAGTCTCGCAAATTGAGGAAGTCTCGAAGAATTGCTCCGTTTTCAAGCTTACAGAAAGACAGACAGACAGACAGACAGACAGACAAACAGACAGACAAACAGACAGACAGATAGATAGATAGATAGATAGATATATAGATAGACAGTTACAACTACAACAACTACAACTACCACTACACTACACTACTGCTACAACCACAAATCCACATATACTACGCTACATTGACATTACACTACACTAATTACACTGCACTACGCTCATTACATCTAATTACACTACACTACACTAATTACACTGCACTACGCTACAACTACAGCTTCACTACACTACACTAATTACACTGCACTACACTACAACCACAACTACACTACCTTACACTAGACTTCACTACACTATACCACACTACACTACACAACACTACACGACACTACGCTGCACTACACTACACTAATTACACCACACCACGGATACAGCTGCAACTGCACTTGCACATGCGCTAGTTACACTACATTACAGCTACAGCTCCACCACATTGCACTACACTACACTACAACTACAGCTGCAACTACAACTAAACTACACCACACTACATCCAGCAGTTGTGGTAAGGTGACCACTGCAACCATTGCAACCACTCCAAAAAACACAACTCCAACCACCTGTCGGTCCATCAGCGGATTCGCTCTGCCATCCGTGACTCCCAACAACCAATCTCTCCTATAGGTGTCCTATGTTTGAAACTTCCGCCACCGCCTTGTGCGGTACGACTGGTTAAGGGTTGGTGATTAATAATGTATTAGTATGTTAATAGGGAATGTGTTAACATTAATAAACCTGAACCACTAATAATTATACATTATTAATTATTAATCTACAGTAGTTAAGTGTTTTCATATAATCTATTAGTGGCTGTTGGTGATTAAGATTCGCCCCACCCAATAGATCAAAAAAAAAAATGGGGCTCACCATTGGCTCGGTTGAATTCAGCGAAAACTGGGTCCTGGTCGACCGCGATGGACGATACAACAGAATGAATGACGCCACCTCTTTTGTTCCAAGGGATACTTCACTCTAGTAGAAAACATGATTTTGTATGAATCTTGTTCCAATGTATCAGATGAATACAACTATTCAACCTCATCTTTGTGGTATCTTTGGGTTGAATAAGATACTTTACTCTAGTAGAGGTGGATGGTGGTAGATTCCACTTTCCAGTGTCCAATTCGCGGGTGAGCCAGAAACGTAATAAAATCGAACCCACCAACCAAATATATAAGCGATCAGAAAATAGACATTAATTGAGTTGAATTGAATAAGGTACTTCAGCCCATCAACCATGTCTTCCGTAAGCAAATAAATCAATGAATTCCATGAGTGGAAGAAGATTGGCTCCCTGGGCCAAACCATTTGCCAAATGCCGATAGAACTCCCTAGCCTGCCATGATTATCACGATCACCAAGCTCTGAGCGGAGTTTTTCACGGCTTGTTACTGTACTGGATCAGAAAAAATGGCCGCTGTCCCAAATCGCGACATGGCACTGCTCAGCTGGTTTGCGAACTGCAGGGGAGCTGCGCTGCTCCTTGAACACAGCCTGTCCATACATGGCTTTGATCTCCGTTTTGTCGCTTCGTAGTAGCATATCTTTTCAGGCATCGGTCTCAACTGAACTGACGCGATCGCTTGTGAGTGCTGTACGGTACCATGCCCAAAAAACGGCTGCCGTCCAAACCAGTCCCTTGGTTTTTTGTGGCCACCACCAGTTTCTGCGTTTGGTTCATTGGATTGGTTAAAAGGAAAATTGCAACTGGAAACCATGGTTTTTGCCATCAAATACAGGGGTTTCGTGTAAATGTTGCCTTAAACCAATCCAATGATTTATCGTTCTCCACCACTTTCTGAAATCTGAAATCTTTTCACAGGATGGCACTCGCCGAGACGGCTCGATCTTTTAGAATCTTCGAACTTTGTGCGTGTGGCAGCTAGGATAATATTTATCTGTAAGTCTTTTGGAAGTTCAATGAAAACTCGGCACCCATGAACTTTACTTGGATGGTTTGGGCAAAACGTATGTATGGTATGTATGTCAATCCTACTTGGATGTCGAAGTAATTGCAGACTGAGATATAAACCTCTACAATCCTCTATACAACATTTCAGTGCGCAAGTTCTAGAGTTGGACACCAGATCCAAAATTCTTTGCAATCTCAAAACATAAAGCAATCAGGATCCGGTTTGCTACCCCCAATCAGCCATTATGCAGTCAAGAAGTGTCAATGTCAAGGCGCTCCCAAGGTGTACTCCAGGTACCGTTCACGATCCATTGTGAAGAAGCCAAACTCCTGTGACAGTCTAATAACAAAGAAAAATATAGAATAATGTAGGAAGGCCCCCCCCCAAAGAATGTTATAGGCTAACACATAGATTTATGATGGACATACTGTACCTGTGGTTTGGCTTTATAAACAAATTTAAAACTGGAGTCCCTTCCTTGTGGCTATGTATATTCAAAACTGAAGGACAGGATAGCCATGATATCCATATGAGATCGCTAGAAAAATGTGGTCCAGAAACCAACAGCAAATTTGTCTCCTCAATTTGGTACAGGATGTTGTTCAGGCGTGGAACATGGAGTTCTGGGAAGAAACAAAAGAACTGAATCACAATTTCTGTTGATTCATCTTAGGAAATTCAATCATCGTTGTGCGAAAGACTTTTTGTCTTGGGGGTTATCCTTCATAATTCTGGGTGAATATTGCATTATTCCATATAATTTCTCTGATAAGGACTTGCTTGGGTAGTTGGACCACCGCCTCCAACAGCGCGTGGGTATTTTAGTGCATTTTTGCTTGCTTCTGTTGAAGTTGATGCGTTGTCTTGGAACTTGCGTCATGTCACCATGGGGTCAGGGGTGGGCGGGTGTGCTAACGACCATCCTGGCAGTTGCGTCTTGAAGATGATGCTACGCTACTGAACGTCTTGGAATTTGCATCATGTCACCAAGGGGTCAGGGGTGGGCGGGTGTGTTAACGTTCCTGGCACTTGCATCTTAAAGATGATGCTACGCTACAGCATGTTGTCAGGAAAATCGGTAACGCTTGCAACTCCAAACGAGTTCTTTTCAGCATTGAAGAGATTGCTGAAAGCCACGTGACTTCCAAACGCTCAAAAAAAAAATCTTTGAACACCTGGGTGCTGGAATTTGTGAAAACACGCAAATCCTATGGGCCCCTATATACAATTGCGAATTGACAGAATTAATTAATGCCATTCAAAAAAACTAATAGTTAGGGGCGGCTAGAAAACACTTTTGAGAAGGAAATTAGATTGGGAACAGCACATGACACATTTTAACCAATGGAACTACGCGTTCGAAAGCTTCTTTGACTTTCGCAAATATTTGCCATTGGAATTACGAACATTCCAAGCACTTGGAACATGACAAATATCATGTCGTACCACAGTCCGATATGGGCCGTGGACCTAGTTACCTGTACATGTAAACGATGGTTTGCAGTCACATTTTGTCATCCTCAGTAATACTGATAATATACTGGGAAGGTATTCGTTCCGACGTGATGATTCCGTCCATCTCAGTTCGCCCGAAGATAACACCACCTTGGACAGCCTGTTGCAATGCGATCTTGACCTCAACTGGGCATTTTCCACGCAAGCCAGAGCGATAGCCATCAGCGCCATATCTTTTGTCAGAAAGGTAAACGTGAGCTCTGCCAGAATTCACGGTATCTCCGCCGCCAGGCAGGAGGCAAGTCTCTATCTGCGGTCGCTAAAATTCAGCCAGACGATTGGTAAGAACTGTAAGGCTGGAAGGAATCTAAAATTATGGCTAATCCTAGATACCCTGCAAACATTGTTTGTTTAGATTGTTAATATTGTATACTCTATATATGTATATATCACTATATCTATAATAATAAATAAGACCCGAGCTACACATACCCAAGAGGAACAAATGGAGGTTTCCCAAATTAAATTAGGTACCCCAAATCATCATAAATCACGTCATAAAGCATCTATTTTAAGAGAACTGTCCACGAAAGAAACTATAAAATATGATGAACCATTCAGCGATAAAGGGGTACCCCCATGGCCATGGAAACCTCCAACAAGGTGGTAGCCCATCAGCTATATCACCAACAAAAACCATAGTTCTTGGAGTTAATTATAAACCAACGCTAGCTATCATAAATCAGCTACAAATCCCATTAAGCCCACATTTTCCTATGGCTTCCATAGCCGGGTTTCCTTAGCTATCGAACGGGGGCACCACCTCCAAAGAATCCAAGGCATGGGATTTCAGTCTGATGTCTACCTTTGTTGGTGCCCCAGTTTGTTAGCTGGGAGCCATAGGAAACCAAAACATCGGAAAGAAGCAACGAAATTGGGGATTTATAGCTGATTGGTGATGTGTACGTTCACTATATAAAGATACTATATAGTGGGTCAATTATCATATTTCAAAACCTGAATACTTCGGCCGAACTAGTTAATGGATACCCTCCAGTAAACTAACATAGACCCTGCCAGATAGGGGGTGGAAGATTAGTTTCCACTATAAATTGGTGATTTTCAGGTTCTATATATGTTATAATTTACTAGAGGGTAATGGGCAAACGATGGCAAAGCCAAAAACATCAGCACCCCATGGCCATCCCCTGGGAGCTTTTGTTTTTTAACGTATTATTGTCCATAGCTATATTAGATTGCCAGAGGGTAAGGGCGATTGTGGCAGAAAGAGGTAACTGTACTTACGGATTTTTATTTTTACTTACGCACCTATTGGGCATGTGTTTTGATTGTTTGTACTGGCAAATCTACTGGCAGTTCACTGACACTTCTGCTGGGACGTCTTCTGACAGTGTGCACTGACATGTCCGCTTGCATTTCGACATACATGATGGCATCTATTCTGACTAAAAGTCCTTCAAAAGATTAAAGCATGAAAGTACCCAACGGCCACAACGGGGGGTGGTTTTCCCACCATGGCGGTGTTTTGCCACGCCACAGGCCCCCCTTGGGGTCCTGCAAGAAGGACGAGTCAGAGCTTTTGATAAATCGTTTCCGGGCTTGCACGAAACCTGAAGGCTACGAAACGGCTGGGAGAGTGAGAAAGGGTGTGTGCAACAGGGGTTCCCTCAGGTATAAATCGTTCATACGAAAAAGTATGGGTTCCCTCAGGTATAAATTGGTTTGCAAGCCTATCGAACTATAGATATATTCACCATACATCCTAGTTATCCTATCAATGACCTAATAAAACTGGGTTGTCTAGTTCCGTTCGGGTTTGAAATTTTTAATCTATACAGAAGTGGCTACTTGGATGTTGCCTAAAACTGTGTAGGAAATGGGATGTGGGGCCCCAGTAGCTGGGATGTATCCTGCTAATTTTTTGGATGATGCATGGATTCAAGTTGAAGTGGCTGCTGACAAATTGACATTCAGGGAATATCAAGGAACTCTATGTGTTTATGTGCGTTCCTTGAAAACAGGTCTGCCATCCAGTCCACAAACACATTTTGAAGCCTTCCAGTCATGCATATCATCCATGTTATCATGTGAGACATTGATTCCTGAAGTGACCCACATGTATAGATGTATAGGCGAATTTTCCCATGAATCTGTGTAAAACATAGCAATTCCCAATCCTGAACAAAAATGAACCATTTTGGGACAGTTACCCCAATGTTACCTACTAGTAATGTTGATATCTCGCAATGTATCCCTATTATCACTAGAACTTACTCAACCGTTGGTTGTTAAACGCGATAAGCACCCATGTTCCTATGAAAATCATGAAATCCCAATCAATCCTATGATCTTTACTATTTTTACCCCTTGGCATGGGTTTTCTCATGCTTTCTCTCCACCCAAAGCACTGTGACCGCTCAGCCGAAAGACAACGCAGCAAGAGGCAAAAACATCCACCACCAACCTTGGAAAAACTTTGGTTCAAGCGCGGCTTCGATGAGGCTTGAAACCAGTCAGTTTGTCCCATCCTGGAGATAGAATATACGAGAATAGATATTTTAGCAAAAACTCATCACAGCATCACAAAGATGCGATTAAAACATGAGAATATTATAGACTGGACTTGTGATATTCTATTTACTTTTACATAGACACACACGATGAATTTCGTTGGTGGATTGACCACAAGGAAACAAACATACAGGGATGTCCACTAAATTTCTGTATAAAGTGGCCCTTGCGACATGTTGACATGCATTTCGACTGCGCAGGCTCGCACAAAGTGACATTCCGCGTTCTGGGCTCAAGTTGGGGCTCGGCATTTTTCCTGTAAATTTCCGTCTAAAGTGCCTCTTGTGAAATATTGAAGTGCATTTCAATTCTTTTCCATTCTTTCCATTTTTCTTACAATTCTTTTCAATTTATTTTCAATTCTCTTCATTTTTTCTTACAATTCTTTTCAATTTCTTATCAATTCTTTTCAATTCTGTTCAATTCTTTCCATTTTTTCTTACAATTCTTTTCAATTCTGTTCAATTCTTTCCATTTTTTCTTACAATTCTTTTCAATTCTTTGCATTTGTTCTTACAATTCTTTTCAATTCTCTTCAATTCTTTCAATTTTTCTTACAATTCTTTTCAATTCTTTTCAATTCTTTTCAATTCTTTCAATTTTTCTTACAATTCTTGTCAATTCTTTTCAATTCTTTCCATTTGTTCTACAATTCTTTTTAATTCTTTCCAATTCTTCTGTCAATTCCAAAGAATTGTCCAAAAATAGAAGAATATGAAAAGAATTGCCAGAAAAGAAGTGAAGAATTGCCGAAAACTTTTGAGAATTGACGAAAAAGAATAGAAATCGATTTCTATTGTTGTACTCCACAAGCGGCTTCTAAAAACAGGTAATTAATTAAAAATCAGCTATGGTGCCCCAAAAAAAAATGCATTTTTGGCTACCGCCCCTTCACCGCCCAAAGGCGGTCAGCCCTCTGATCTCCTTGACAACACCGAAGACGCCTCTGATCTTCTTCAGACGCCCGAAGGCGGTCAGCCCTCAAGGGGGGGCTCGGCCCCGCCAGACGACCATAGCGGGCGCCCCCCGTGCACAGAACCAATCCCAAATTGGCCCCCCATGCTCAGCAGACCTTGGCGATGGCTGGCAAGAACCCGTCGCCTCTTCTCTTGGTCCTGCTTCTGAGCCCAGGGCTGCTCGGAAAACCCTTCCGCACATGAAAGCCACAAAGACAAGCAACTGCAGTTCGCTTGCAACCATCGCCGTGAGATTTGTGCTGCCACTGCGAGAAGAAAACAATAAGAATTTCCAAGTAAAGGGACAAAGGTGGACTGTGGACACCTTGACGGCCAGCCATATATATATATATGTATGTATGTATGTATGTATGTATGTATGTATGTATGTATGTATGTATGTATATGCATATACACAAATACATACACACATATATATATATATATGCACAAATACATATATATATATGCATATACACATCTATATATATATTTATATATATATGAAAATATAAATATGTAAACATATATATATATATACAAATAATTATATATATACATCTATATATATAAATGTATATATATATATATGTATAAACAAAAACATATATATATACACTTATATATATATATTCACTTATATATATATATATATATATTTACATAAATATATATACGTATATAAATATACATATGTATACATATATATATATAAGTGAATATATATATATATATATATATAAGTGAATATATATATATATAGATATATATACATGACATATATATATATATATATATTACTTTTTTCAGTGTCCGGAGTCCAGATGTGGCACAGGCCCGCACAAAGTGTAGTTCTAGGTTCTGGGCCGCGGCATTTTTCCTTCTAATTTCCGTATAAAGTGGCTCCTCTGAAATGTTGAAGTGCATTTGGACTGCGCAGGTTCGCACAAAGTGTGGTCCTAGGTCTTGGGATCGGTCCTCCTCCTCAACATCATCATCCCCCACACCATCATCTCCCTCCTCCTCAACATCATCATCTTCCTCCCCCTTCATATCATCATCCTCAATTTCATAATCCTCAATGTCATCATATCATCCTCCACCAAACCTTCCGCAACATCATCCTCCTCCACATCATCTTCCGCAACATTATCACCCTTTTCATCATCATCATCCTCCTCAACATCATGATCTTCCTCCTTCTCAACATCATCATCCTGCACCTTGCCCTCCTCCACTTCATCTTCCGCATTAACATCATCATCCTCATCATCCTCATCATCTTCATCATCCTCATCCTCTCCAACATCACCACCTTCATCCTCATCCTCCTCAAGATCATCATCCTCCACATCATCCTCCTCCACCTCATCATCCTCCACACCATCATCCTCAACATCATCGTCCGCAACATCATCATCGTCATCATCATCATCATCATCATCTTCATCATCACCATCACCACCATCATCATCATCAGCATCATCATCATCATCACCATCAGCAACATCACCATCATCATCATCATAATAATCATCATCATCATCACCATCACCACCACCATCACCATCATCATCACCATCATCATCATCATAATCATAATCATCATAATCACCATCATCATCACCATCATCATCATCAGCATCAGCATCAACATCAACATCATCATTGTCATGATCATGATCATGATCATGATCATGATCATGGTCATGATCATGATCACCATCATCATCATCATCATCATCATCATCGACATGATCATACATTATCCTCCCACACTATGTGGGGTCTCTTGCTGGGATAGTTTTTTTGAGAGACAGAACGAGTTTGCAAAAGTATGGCAAGGGTAGGGGTTCCTGTGAGAATGAAAGTAAATCCGTTTGCTTTCGAATGAAGAAACCAGGGATTTGGGATTTTCACTGGACATTGTGAAAATGATCCATGTGGTATACTGTCAACGCCGGATTAATAAACCATGGTTTACTAATTAGGGGAGTACCCCCCAAATAGTGACAATCTGATACCCAGATGGTACCCTCCAATTAAACAGCCTAGGGGGTTATTAATCCAGCATTGATCATTACTCTTGCCCTTGAATGGCGCCTCAACTTGATCTTCTGATTCAAGACCTGTTTGTACTTTGCACAGCGTAGCCTGGTACCAGACGCGTTTGAGCAGAACAACTCCTAGTGGCATCTTCACCTATCCAAAAAATGGCTTCTATACTTGGAGGTGTAGTTGACATTACTTTTATGGGTATGACCATGGTGAACAAAACCCCAATAAGTTGGTATATAACCCACATAACTATGGTAATTATACTATTATATATATATATTATATATATATATATTATATTATAGATATGTATATATTAGATTTCCACTTAATCACATATAGCTGGAACTGCACTTCCAGGTAGTTGAACCTTGACTTGCACAAAGGAAATTCAACCAGATTTTACAGCGTTTCCCCAGTTTCACCGTGCACTGTAATGCTGCATCTGGGTATCCATACGAAGGACATCAAAATCCAGCCCGTCTGCATCCAAACAGATTGAGTCCTTGGCTTAGCACGTCTGCACCCTAGGGAGAAACGCCTCGCCGCCTCGTCTGACGACCTGGATGTTTCTTTTTTTCTCCAGAAAAAGTAGACAATTGGCAGTGTGTCAAAACCTTGTACCCCTGGTGAACATCAAAATAGCTGGTAAATGGATGTTCATCCCCCTAAAAATGGTAATAATAGGTATTGATCTATACCCAATTGTTCAATGCCTCCAATCCAGCAACGACGCAGAGTTCTTTTGCTAAGAGCACACATATGAAACAAACATTGTGGGCAAACTAAAAATTGCAAAGATGGGTTTCAATTTGGGGACCCAAAACTCGACATGGGACCGAAGATGTGGCCATTTCCTATGGATCAGGAATCATTAGGGATCATCATCCCATCTCTCTGTTTGAAAACACCCATGCCAGGTCTTCAAGGAAAATGGTTCCCTGGTCCTAATTCTCGCTGCTCAAAGTTTCTTTTTTTCTTGGGTGCTCAAGCCTTGTAATAATGGACATATCAAATTAATGTGTCTTAAGTATCTAACCATCCGCTTCTGGAGCATATCATTTTGATCAGTCCATACCATTTGTTTGGTGGTCTCTTGTTTTAATCATTTACTGGTTGAGCCACCCCGTCTATTGGTTAAACCATTACTTTTGGGCAAGAACCCCAAACGTCACTGCTTAACTGTCTTAAGAATGGCGGGTCAAGAAATGCCAGAATAGTGATGGCATATCGGCATATCCAATTTCATAAGCAGAATTGAAATTGGTTCCTTGATCTTTCTTGTTGGGTTACCCAAATAACAATCAACAATACATAAACATCTGTAATTTATAATAGTAACCATTGATTCATAACTGTCATAACTAATCATCATTGACAATAAACGTCATAACATCTATATATTACAATAGTACTCATTGATTCATAAAACTAATCATCATTGACGATAAACATATGGTTTTCTGGTCATATCCATGCGTCGGATCAAGGCTGATGACAAACTCTTCATCACCTGAGCTGCCAGGGATTCGTTTTTTGGGGTGGAACAGGCTAGCAAATCAATGGACATGCAGATTTTGAACCCAAAAAAATAGTTTTGTTTGTATGTTTTTCCTGATTTATATATATTCTAGAATAATTGGATATATGATATATGGAACTACCTAGTTTACCTAAGGTTACCAACGTTACAACCTGGACCCTGCACAGATGGGGATTTCACCAAGCCAATATAATCAGGGACCCCTGAAGACTAACATCAAACCATTCAAAGTAGGGGGAAATAACTTTTGAATGGCAAGTAAGGAAATCTGACACAGAATTACCATAGAATTACCAGACATTGCAAGATCAAAAAAACCTTTGCAATGCCTCTGGTAATTCTATGTCAGATTTCCTTAGATTTCCAGGGTATATTCCAGCACTTCATAGGATCTCTCGGTCTGCTCCATGTATGGAATATGTACCTGGTTGGTGGTATACCTACCCCTCCGAGAAATATGAAAGTCAAATGGGATTATTGTTCAAAATATATGGGACAAACATATATGAAAATGTTCCAAACCACCAACCAGGTACAGTTCTTGTCCAATATTTCATACCCTGCAAAAAATGTTAGATTCTTCGCTGGTGAGTTAGTAGATAATCACATTTACCAAAAGACATCAAAAGACTATTTTGGATGAGTTTCTACCCATCTCAGATTGACCGATTGAGTTGAAATCAGTTGAGTCATTTTGGACCTGACATCCTGAGTATGGCAACTGAGACTGATCATTTTGAGTCATTTTGAGTCATTTTTGACATGGCAGTGTGTCAAAACCTTGTACCCCTGGTGAACATCAAAATAGCTGGTAAATGGATGTTCATCCCCCTAAAAATGGTATTAATAGGTATTGATCTATACCCACATCCGGATCCTCTATGCCCAGTTGCTTCCAGAGTATGGCAACGGATACGGCCCGCGAACGGTGGGGCACAGGTTGTACCTTTGGACGGGAGCGAAGCCGCGAAGCCACATGGCTGACTGGGGGAGTCCTACAGTCATGGCCCTTTAAATACCAGTTTTTCAGTACTGAAATAACCCCATTTATGGAATGGTTTTTTATCCCATAGAAATACTGTACCCAGTTATAACTAATAAATGGCCATAACTGTAAGTGTTCGTTAACAAATACGTTATAATCATATATAATCTAGAAATGGTGATGTTCCATTGCTTAGATTGCTGGGTGATGTTTAATACTTTGTTTAGGAAAAGATATCCTACACCAGCTGATAGATGGTTTATCTCATTATTTATAGGGTTTCAACCATCCAAGGTGGTGCAGGATTTCTTCACTTCACATTAAACTCACTTTGCACCTGGAGATACTACGTGCAAAACCACGAGTCCTTAACTTCTCGCTGAGTGCTTTCCGCAAGGTGGTGACCCCGGGATTGATGTTTGTTTGTTGGTTTAAAAAGAGTTGATTTGCCCATTAAAAATTTTAATTTTCCATAGTTATGAGTTATGAGTTAACTGATTTGATTTACCCTCTGGTAAACTAACAAACAGCTATAGAAAACCACCATCTTTAACAGGTAAATCAACGACTATAAATACTATAAATGGGGTATTTGCAATAGCAAACTGTTAAATTTCCAGAGGGTATCGACCATAAACATCCATAAACATCCATAAACACTGGTTGTATCAGTAATCAACAGTAATCAACTGGTGGCGATCTGAACTGTGGCAGCACCTTGCTACACTGCTGGGAGCCTGGAACCGTGCACTAGGCCAGCTATGCAACCCTGCCTGAAGAAAAACGGCTGGTTCTGCAGCGTCTTTGCCGGTCGGCATTGCAACGGCTGCAAGCAATTTTCTCAACAAGCCTGGCTGCTCCCTTTGGAAGCTGGCTTTAGGCAACCCACGGCAGCCCAAAGCCAGAATCTCGTCCTTTGTTTCGCGTCCCGCAGAGAAGAACAGTGTCATCCATCATTGGGCGAGTGGGCCACCATGTCACCATCCCAAATGAAAGATGTGTAGGGTTGCAACCCCCCAATATAGACATGGGAAACCCATCCATACCCTCTGGTTATTTAACATAGCCATGGGAAATGACCCATTTACAGATGGTTTACCTATTAAAAATGGTGATTTTCCATGGCTATGTTAAATAACCAAATGGTAATTGGAGGCTTCTTCTTGGGTTTACATCAAACACTATATTCTGGATTAAAGGGTGCCCATTACGGTGGTACTCTTGACTGGCTGCATACATCCTTCTCTTTAGCTCCATTGTGGTAGCTGATATCCCAACTGGATCAATGTGACAAACCTGATCCAAAGGTATATGGCGGTCACTCTGAGCTATATCCACGCGATTCTAAGGGGCATCTCGCTATCATTGTCGTAAGCTACTCATATAATATGTTCATAAGTGAAGAGTTGATCAACACCATTTGTCATACATTTGTATATTTAAATATGTCTGAAATAATATCAGTATACGTATACACACATAATTATATAAAGAGATAACTAGATAGATAGATAGATAGATAGATATAGATATAGATATAGATATAGATATAGATATAGATAGAGATAGAGATAGAGATAGATATAGATATAGATATAGGTAGATATAGGTAGATATAGGTAGATATAGGATAGATATAGATAGATATAGATAGATATAGATAGATATAGATAGATATAGATAGATATAGATAGATATAGATAGATATAGATAGATATAGATAGATATAGATAGATATAGATAGATATAGATAGATATAGATAGATAGACAGATAGATATAGATAGATACAGATAGATAGATAGATAGATAGATAGATAGATAGATAGATAGATAGGATAGATAGGATAGATAGGATAGATAGGATAGATAGGATAGATAGGATAGATAGGATAGATAGGATAGATAGGATAGATAGGATAGATAGATAGATAGATAGATAAATAGATAGATAGATAGATGGACAGATGGATAGATGGATAGATGGATAGATGGATAGGATAGGATAGATGGGATAGATGGGATAGATGGGATAGATGGGATAGGATAGGATAGGATAGGATAGGATAGGATAGGATAGGATAGGATAGGAGAGGAGAGGAGAGGAGAGGATAGATAGATAGATAGATAGATAGATAGATAGGATAGATAGGATAGATAGGATAGATAGGATAGATAGGATAGATAGGATAGATAGGATAGATAGGGTAGATAGGATAGGATAGGATAGGATAGATAGGATAGATAGATAGATCGATCGCTCGATGGATGGATATATCAGTGTGCATTACAAAATACTGTCATCTAGGGAATGATCTCTTTTTTTGGCATTCTTGGACTACTCCTGGTGAAATCAACCAGCAAATCCGGTTTCTGCCCAGTTGCCAGCGATACTTGCACCGGAACGCCTTTGTTTCCAGCGTCTCCTCGTCCTTTTTGGACGCTTCGTGGCTGGTACCTTCAGCGTTTAGCGTTTCCGCCGTTTCGGGTTTCCGCCGTTTCGGTGTGGGAAGATTGGACCTGTTCAACATGGAAGATCTATAGGGAAAACTATAGAGATGATAAAGCCACAGCTTTTGGATTATGAGTCGTCATGCCAATCCCCAATATATAATCCAGACACATCACAAACAAATACAGAAAACCGGTTGCTGTACTGTACTTGGAGGATCATCCAACTTAGTAACAGTAACCCTGGTGATCGTACCTCCCCGTTTGATAGCTTTGTCCAATTTTTTTGGGTAACCCCAATAACCAGTGATTTTTCCTGGGATGCATGCTCCTCCAAGAAAGATTGCCGATCAAATAGTTGGGAAACTCAAGTACACTGGTTGGTGGTTTCAACCCCTCTGAAAAATATGAAAGTCAGTTGGGATGATTCTTCCAAAAATATGGAAAAATAAAAATTGTTCCAAACCACCAGCCAGATAATGGTTATCATTTTGTTTTTCTCATTTCGCGCATGAAACGGAGTCCCTTGCTGCCATTGCAAAACTCTTTAATTAGGCGTAGGCCAAAAATAAGACGAGAAAGATCAAAAGTATAGATAAAACCCCTGGTAGTCCGGAAGCCGCTGGGCTGTGGCACGTATAGCCTCGCATGGTGTTATACTAACCCACAAAAATTAGCCAAACATATGCCAAACATTAGGTCGTCGTATACTTACTGGTGCTTAGCAGGGAATGAAGAAATGATCCACAATCATAATCATCATCCCAGCAACCCCAGCAACCCATCCATTCCCTACGTTTAGCACCAGTAAGGTATACGAATGACTTTCAACCTAAAGAGACCACAGCTGGTTCGTTTCGTCCACATCCGCCTGCGCTCGTTGTGGTTCCGGCGGTGCTTCCGGTGGTGGTTTCCACTATGACCTGTAGCAGGTCGCAGTGGAAACGAAACGCCAACTGCACGGAGAAAATGTCCCGTTGGTACAGGCATAGCCTTGAACACATGGGAACATGATGGGAAAATGATGGGACATTACTAAATACTGTGATTATAACTGGCTTATTTCATGATATATATGGGGTCGCGTCAAAATTCGGGTATGGATCGGCCCGCGGTGATCCAGACGTATGGAACGGTCTGGATCACCTGCGTTTTGGTATGGATCGGGGGTATGGATCGGCTTGTGGGTTCAGGGTATGGATCGGGGCTTTACATTTTGACTCGCAGCCATATATATATATATAACCAACAAGTAATAGGAGTTATTTCATCCATTTTCATCCATGTTCATCCCATTTGTAACTGATTATAGGACCATAACTGTAATCAAACATGCCTGGATCGAGCAAAAGGGAAGATTTTTCCAGCCATGGAGCTGGTTACGAACGATGAGTGTACTGTTGAAATGACGTAACCAGATGGATGGTTCTATGAGCACCCCCGCCACTGATTGACAGGTTGGAAACCCGGGACTTATGGGGAAAAAAACATATATATATATACTATCCTGGAAATATGTGTTCTATCCTTTGCGGGGTTATCAATTATACTGTTTAAATAGGTTATAACCGATTTTGGATGTTGCTTAAGAGTTTCTGAGAGATTAGTTGTTTGAAGTGTCTTCTAAGATTTTGGGTCCCTACCGAGAAATCCAAAACTGCCCATGTTGAAAGTGCAGAGCTAATGATTGCGAATATCCATCTTGAGTGAACAAATGATACTGCATGTTACACTATGATACATTATACAGCATCATGTTTTGACCTGATCATTTTAGTTCAAAATCCAAAACAATACACCTTGCTCTCATGGCACGTTGGGAGTTGAAGAAGAGAACATACAATGTGGGGCCCCTTAGTTCTAAATTGGTTTATAAACCCCATTAACTATAGTTATAAGTATCATAAACCATAGTTATTGGAGTTATTCACACCAACTTAGCTATCTTGGAGGCCCCACAAACCGTAGGTTGGATGTTTTGATAATTTTCTACGGCGCCAACTTAGGCGCCCGGTTCAACCCCAACCTCGGTAGCCGAGCCATTGGTGGAGTGCTTGGATGGCCTGTGGCCATGGGACGTGGGACGCAGTTAGGAGCAGGTGATGAAGTAGAGACAATGAAGATGGAAAATGATGGAAATAAGATGTAGATGTTGATGATGTATGTTATGTAAATGAAGTCAAAAGTTTAACTTGGCAGTAGTTCTTTGGGAAAAAACATGCGTAGGAGCTTTTGGGAAAAACGATGCTCCAAGAAAATGGTGATTTTGAACCGCAAAAATGGTGATTTCATCAATATAGGGACCAACAAGGATGGAGGTGTCAGATACAACAAATCTGTGGTAGAAACAGGTGAACAGCTGCACAAAATAGGGGATGTAACCAACAACTCTGTGGGTAAATTGTGATTGAAGTTGATTGAACCAGAAGGAACAAAGATCTGAATGATCTGAATGGTGTTGTCAGTTGCTCAAGATCCTGTGCAATTTCTGGTCAGACCGGGCAGTTTATCTGACCTCGATCCAAGGAGTTTTGGGGCTTCTCGATCTTCATACAAGGATAAGTGATAAGTCACAAGTAAATATGACAACATATGACAACCATCAATCGGTGCAGCTATGCTGAGATATACAAGGTGTACAACCATATCATACCATATCTATGCATGTAAGTCATCTATCAACTTGATATACTATGGTTATTTTTCAGCTATGGAAGCCATGTCCCATCCCATAGATGAGCAACAGTTTACCCTCTGGCAAACGTTTACATAGCTAAAATCAACATGTTTAATGGGTAATTCAACGAACTAAATGGCAATGTTCAATAGCAAACTGTTAGTCATTACCAGGCCGGGTATATTCCATTAAGTGGATTTCTTTATCCCATTAAACCCCATGGAAAACCCCATTTATAGTAAATTGATAATGATTTTTATTACCAGAGTGTAGCAATAAAATCAATAAACAAATGGTGACTTTCCAATGATTGACCTTGAAAAAAACGATGCTTTTCGTTTCCTGAACCATGTTCCACTTGTTCCACTGCCAGGACAACAGCTTTAGGCCTCTCGTGATCCGGCAGATCTGCATGCTCCTTAGCTCGGTCGAAAATTGCATGAAGCAACCAGTAACCGTTCTAGCCGAAAAATAACATGTATTCAACGTATTCTGATGTTTTTGAATGGTTAAGCTAAGGCCCCTTTATCATCCTTTATCTTTATATAAGTATATTCTGTATGAGTATATGATATTTTAGATGTGCATAGCAACCCAGAAAAAGACAGCTAGATATTTTGCCAGTATTTAAGTTCCGGATGTTATTTTTCTATCTCTTTTGTAGGTTGTGGCTACAACCATCAACGAACGAAAGAACAAGCACCAAGGATTGCAGATACATCCAAGCGACGCTGGCAGTAGAGTTGCTGGTCCAGTTGCTTTGGTTCTCTACCTGTACGAAGATGTTCCTGCAGAGCCGAGGGATGGGTCAGGTTGCAGATGTTTTACCATATTTGGGGGGAAACAACATCCATAAATTTCGGCTATTCTAGGGATTTCTAGGATTTCTAGGGATTTCTAGGGATTTGTACGGATTTCTAGGGATTTCTAGGGATTTGTAGGGATGTCTAGGGTAGCTAGTACCTAGATGCCAGGGTTTTGACTGCCAGATCAGGGCTGCGTGTTGACCCATAATTTTTGTCGGTGTCGTCCCAATTGGTCAACCGGAACATGGGGGAACCCCCGATCCTAAGTCAAGCACAGTTTGCTAATCAGGGGTTGACATGAATCGGAGTTTTTACCATCAATAAATTCATGGATTTTGGACCATGAATCGGAGTGCCAAAGTTTACTTTACATGCTAAATACGATGTGAAGGATTGTGAAGGTATGAATAAATTAGATTCGCATATCCTCATTTTAATTACTAACACGGCAGCATTTTTCGGGCTAGAGACTATAGTTTGGGATAGTTTGGGTCATCCCCCACGCCAGTGGATAGTGATGGCCCCTCTTGGGGATGTAACTCACGCAGCCATCAATCCATTAGGTTCTGTGATTTTCACCAAACAAATATGTCAAAGTGTCTGCAATAAGGCATACCCTCCTTGAGTTTTCTTAGGAGACCGGGCAAAGGCCAAACAAACAAAACGGTTGGTATTATTATAGCCCATCCCATCTGGGGATGCACATGCATGGATGTTTGGAGCATCCTTTTACAAGACATTTTGATGGAACATGTGGCCAAAATATGTTGCTGCGCCAAGATATTGCGCCTGCCACTCATTGATGTACTGCGCCTGCCACGTGACTTGTCTTAAGTTCTTAAGATGTTGCGCCTGCCACTCATTGATGCTTTGCGCCTGCCTATCTATATCATAGAAAATCATAGAAAATCATAGAAAATCATAGAAAATCAGTACAATCAATATCATAGATCATAATTATAATCAAGTGGACTATCAGTAGATTTCCATGATATGTAAGTATGGGGGGAAGGGCATACCAAAAAATACATCACCACGTCATCAATCACTACTTGGGGGGTCGCTAAAGGGGGAAGGAAGGGTCTGGGTGAGAAACCCTTAAGAAAACCCAATGAGAATCTAGGATTTACATCATCGAAATAGTGATTCAGCGATGCCTGTTCGACACAGTTTCGGAGCTGAACGTTCGGCTCCGTAACTCGACTAGCCAGGCTGAGGTTGTTGAGAAAAAATCACCTGTGCAGGTCCCTCCCAACTTGTTTGGAACTAGAAGTGAGGAAGCTGATCATCACCAATTCGGAGCTGAACGTTCGGCTCTGAATTAGTGACTTGCAGTGTGCGTTGAAACCTTGTTTGGAGTTTTCAGGGTGTGCAGTTTGGTCTGACCCAGACTCTCCAACATTCCTACCTTCCCCTTTAGCGACCCCCCAAGTAGTGATTGATGACGTGGTGATGTATTTTTTGGTATGCCCTTCCCCCCATACTTACATATCATGGAAATCTACTGATAGTCCACTTGATTATAATTATGATCTATGATATTGATTGTACTGATTTTCTATGATTTTCTATGATTTTCTATGATTTTCTATGATTTTCTATGATATAGATAGGCAGGCGCAAAGCATCAATGAGTGGCAGGCGCAACATCTTAAGAACTTAAGACAAGTCACGTGGCAGGCGCAGTACATCAATGAGTGGCAGGCGCAATATCTTGGCGCAGCAACATATTTTGGCCACATGTTCCATCAAAATGTCCTGCAAAAGGATGCTCCAAACATCCATGCATGTGCATCCCCAGATGGGATGGGCTATAATAATACCAACCGTTTTGTTTGTTTGGCCTTTGCCCGGTCTCCTAAGAAAACTCAAGCCTCTGGTAAACATTTACATAGCTATTGAAAATTGCCATTTATAGTGGATTTACCCATTAATAGCATGGTGATTTTCCATGATTATGTAAACGTTTACCGGAGGGTACTCCCAAAAAGACTCTTTAGGGGAAGATGATGATTTAACAAGGAGAAACGATCTAACCAACCGGCATGGGGGATTGCTCAACTGTCAGAGGGACAGTTGAAACTCCAGTGGTGGAAAATCTAAGAATCTATCGATTGGCAAGGGAAAACAGGAAATCATGGATTTGAAAACACTAAATATTGGATTTTCTTGCACAATTTCCCATCGTCCAATTCATTCTGGAAAAGACAATTCCAACAGACCCCTAGAATCACTAGAGCATACCCCGTGGGCTCCAAAGGTACGTGAAAAACTCACCGATGATCTTTGGGTTCGTCCCTGGAGTATATACCTATTCGGAAGGATTATCATCCTCTTTTTTTTTAACTTTCCAGGATACAGTAAGTGATAATGATGTTTGACTAATGCTATAACAAATCACTAACATTCACTAACCTGAAATATGTCTGTTTTGCGGTAGTCACCTCTACTAGTCATCATTCCAGTGACGTCGTAGTGAGGTCGTGATAGTTTATACAGAAAAAAATATATAGCACATTAGCACATTTATAGAATTATAGAATCTGTTTCCCATGTAGGTTTCATGTTGAAGGGCTTTCACATTTATCAAAAATACATTATGTCAAATTCATACCATCTCTCTCAAAGATGTCTTTTCCCCTACGAATTCCATTTTAAGGATTTCCCAGCCAGCCATGTTGACACCAGAGGGTAAAACCCATTTCGCCAAAGATCTGCGAGGCATTGAGCCAGGAAGAAAGCTCCTGAGTTCAAAAAAATCTCACGGCTGAAATCTTACAAGGTGGTGCCCCCCCTAGTTCTAACTTTGTTATAAGCCCATTAACTACAGATATATCACCTATAAACCATAGTTATTGGAGTTATAAACCAACTTAGCTATCGAACGGGGGCACCACCTTGTAGGACAACAAGCATCAAACCAACCAGTTGTAACCAACAAACATGGGGTATTGTTATTCTGTGATTCACCCATAAAGTTCTTTGAAGATTAGCGTTTTTTTTAATGGCGAAATAATCTAGGACAGTTAGGATATTAAAAATGGGATATTAATATGTAATCAACATAATTATTCATGGGATTTATAGATTTATAGGATTTTATAGGATAAAATATCTGACTCATAAATATGGGATAATGTGGTTAAAACAATGTCATAAACTAGCCATGACTGGGAATGTGTTTTTTGTTTCGCACCTATGATGATTTTGGGGATGGTTTATGATTGTTTTAACCACATTATTAACACTATTTCTTGGTTTTTACTAGCCATATTTTGATGGTTGGAAAACATACCCAAATTTACCATACAGTTGGTATAAACCATCACATTGCCAATCTTAGATACCCTGCAAAAAATTAAAGTCTTTGCTGGTTAGTAGATATTCCCATTAATACCAAAAGACTAAAGGATTGAAGTACCCATGTAAGATTGACCTAGATCAAATATACCAACAATTAATGATATTTTTTCTGTGTGCAAAAACGATCAGCGTTTTTCGCGTTGAAGATGCTGCGGAGCATCAACTGTTCCGTTGACCAAGAAATAAAGATAGATATCAGGCACATCCATGGGAAAAACCATGGAAAAAAAACATGAAAATCAGTGGTTTCTCTCTAGAAACATATCATTTATAGATTGTGGAGTTTCTATGTCTGTGGTTAGTTCGAGGGTAGATTGATTAAACATCCTCCTGTGACTAGCAGGATGCCATTTTTCATATCTAGAAAAAAAGAAAAAACATGTGTCCCCCTATCTATCCTTATACGAAAACATGCAAATCAAAGTTATATGATATTGTTGATATGATATGATTCCATTCGGCATCATCATGGATCAATCGGAACATAGAATCTCGGGCTTAGGTATGGAACATCATATCTAACACCATCAATCCCCACCAAATTTCTCCAAGGGACCAAGAGAACATGCTGTCCTTGCCAAGGGCCTGCCCATGTTACGGTCACAAGTCGCAGAAATTTTAGTGGTTTCACATAGATTTCTGGGATGAAGTGGGTTCGTTGGAAAATGGGACCAAAATGGTTTATCAATAATCAGAATTCATGATCAAACAGGGCAAGAACATGCCATATAATAGTTACAGTAGGGCTAAATCCTCCATTTTCAGGGGTGCAAACATCATCTCAGCATGTAGGCTTAGCGCTTGAAACATGTTGAAACTATGTGAATGCGGCCTGCTCAACATGTGGCACCCCGAAAACAATCAGCTGGAAACTGAACAATGGGGTTGGAGGGCGATACTCCTGGGAATGAGCAACATCCGTGTGAAAGTTCCCGAAGCAACTCCGTGGGTTTGACATTTCCTGAGGATACTGATGGGCAGTCATGCTGGTCGCACAGAAACCATGAAGGCTAAATGAGTTCACTGGTCAGCAAATGAGCCATGACAAATACCCCTGTCCCATCTCATGAAATAAGTTGGTTGATAGGTACTTGAAGCTGAACGTATCAGGGTAAAAAATGGCTGAATTAAATTTTGAGGTCTAAAAAATTGTTAGGGGGGGCTCCCTCAAGATTTATTCTGAAAAACTGAATCAGTTGGATTTAAAGTCCAAGAAAAAGGAGAAACTGAAGGCAACAGGCGTCAGTTCATCCCGGGATCTTCAACCTATGCAGGTTCATGAAAAAACATGGCCAATCTTAGATAGCCAACAACAAATGACAAATTCTTAGCTGGTGAACGTAGATAATCCCACTGATACCAAAAGACTAAAGGATTAGTTTGTACCCATCCAGTCGATTGACCACCCGAAAAACATCCACTGATTCCCATTGTATCTCTATATCATAAGATTCTATCTTTCCATCTTGGATAAAACAATATCAATACTTCGAGAATCACAGAACCCTCTGGTAAACATACAAAAAACTATGGAACATCACCATTTTTCATGGGAAAATCACGATTTTCCATGGGAAAATTCACTATTTCAATGGTGAACATCTCATCCAAACGCTCCCAGTGAGTCGCCATCGATCCAAAGAGTCGTCATCCCGCACAAAAAAGAACAAAAACCGCATTCCGTGCTGCTTAAAATCAAGAAACAACTCAAGCATCATAGAAATGATCATTAGTATTACATTATTATTACTATACATATTACATTACTATAATGATATCCATTTAATGATAATATGTTTTACTATACATTTTAATGATCACTATGATATTACTACATTATGACGATATAATTAATATCAAGCATCATTATGATATCATCAAATGGATATCATCAAGCACTATAGTAGTAAATGATCATTATTATTACTACATATTACTACTATAATGATATCCATGTAATGATCTCCATTTAATGATAATATGTTTTACTATTCATATAACTATAATGATTTCCATTTAATGTCAAGCCTGCGAGTCCCACCTGAAGCCCCGCTGGAGAGAGCCACTGCCATGGGGTCACAACGGTCAAGGAGTTTTACGTGGTCAAATTTTGACAGGCCACACAACATATTTTGCTGCTCATGCAAGATGGTGCCCCCCAGTTATAAGTTGGTTTATAAACCCCATTAACTATAGTTATATCTGCAATAAACCATAGTTGTGGGAGTTATAAACCAACTTAGCTAACTATGGGGCATCACCTTGTGGTTATGTTCATTCATTTTCCATTGATAGAACAACAACAACCTAAAGGATTAAACTACCCGTCCAGTTGGTTGGGAATGAACATTCAATATGAAGAAAACATATTTCTGTCTGACAAGCAAGACTCCAGTGGGTCAAGACCATGTTGAATCTTGCGACCGATTCCAAGAATTCATGTCCATATTCAAATCTTTAGTTCTTGTTTCAATTCAAGCAGTTGTGAAAGACTTTCCTAAATTTGAAGAGAGATCATGTAGGCCGTACCACGTTCGCACCTTTTGTTATCTTTTGTTGTGTGTGTGTTGAAGATCTACTCTTGGAAGCTCAAGGACACAATTGTTGGACAGTTCGATATGGCAATGCCTGCGCAATATCTCTGTACCTTCACCAGTTGATGGTGAACTGAATTTCTGAATAGAAAAACGAGCTGCTTGAAGTATGACATACTGTGGATGGTTGCGAAATCCTGCACCAGTTAATAGATGGTTTATCCCATTAGTTATAGCTTATAGGGTTTCAACCATCCAAGGTGATGCAGGATTTCTTCCATCCACAGTAGTATGACCCAAAAAATATCTGATTGGATAGACTTACCCTGACATAGGTCTTTCCCCTTCCACACAGCATCCGACAGAAATGCACAAACCGACATCTGTACGTGCATGTCCTAGTTTGTGCAAGAGTTCAGGCACAAGTCAAACCCAGAATCCCTAGATGCTATAGCTTCCAACTTCTAATCCTCCTGCCAGTATCCATCACGCTTTGGGTATATGTTTTTAGGTTGACAAGTTGACATAGCAGATCATGCTTGGCAGGTCATTTCATGTACTTAATCTTTCATGCGATTTTTGGGACTCCGCTTAAGGCTCTAGACCACATGTTACCCATTTGTGAAGTGAGACCTGATTGAAAACCATCACAAAATATCACAAACAACCTACATGATATATTTTGCATGTATGTGGAGTCACCAGTCATATTCAGTTTCCATTTTACATCGTGCAGTATCCACCTGTTCGATAGCTTAATCCATCATTTCTCGGTGGAGCTTCAGTCTTGGAAACCCTGGACATCAACTTGTCTCCGCTCAGTACATATTTTGGTGTATGGCAAAGTCAAAGATTTATTGTACAAGACTTTGCTGCAAACTATCTGCAAATTTTAGTAATATGTGGTAATTATATATAGTTATATAAATATGTTATATACCCTATGGATCCAAACACTGTCTGAGAAGGTACTTAAGCCTCCAAATTATAGTAAATTATACCCCAGTCCCACTTCCTAAGAAGGTACTGTACTTGGATCCATAGGGATATATAGATGTCAAAATCACATCATGTTGTTAATCAATAAACTATAATATATATATATTAACTCACCTGCCCACCCAATCAACCTCAAGCCGCAAAGGGGGATAGCTTGACCTCGGCCTGAGACTCATCCGCAAAGTCCACGTAGGCATGACCCAGCCTCGCGTCACATTCGGCCAGGGGAAAAATATGGGCAGATCGAACCACAAATTGAACATGGCCATAGAAATAGTGGATTTTCCAGCTAGAATCTTCCAGTTATATACCCTCTGGCTATATCAAAATAGCTATTGAAAATGGTGATTTATAGTGGATTTACCCATAGAAAATGGTGATTTTCCATAGTTATGTGGCTCTTTACCAGAGGGTAATGAATTTCCAATGGTCATGTTTGATGCTGTTTGGTGGTTTTTCGCTACCCCTCTGAAAAATATGAGTCGTGAAAGTCAGTTGGGATGATGACATTCCCAATATTTCCCAATATATGGAAAAATTGGCGGATACCCTCTGGTAATGACTAACAATTTGCTATGGAAAATCTCCCATAGAAATAGTGGATTTTCCAGCTAGAATCTTCCAGTTATATACCCTCTGGTAATGACCAACAGTTTGCGAACTTGAAAATCACCATAGAAATAGTGAATTTACCCATTAAACATGGCCATTGGAAATTCATTCCCCTCTGGTAGTTTAACATAACTATGGAAAATCACCATGTTTCATGGGAAAATTCACTATAAAAGGCGATTTTCAATAGAAAAGTAAACGTTTACCAGAGGGTAAATTTGATGAGTTTTGATAGTTCTTGTGGCATTCTCCATCTTTTGGATGGGATAACTTCTAACATCTTACAACTGGATATCTGAAGTCAAACTCGCGATGATGTTTCCCGGACCAAGTTGATCCATGTTTAACCGTTTTCCATGGATTCTTTGAGGCAACTGATCACCCAGGATCTGGAATCTAGGGTCAAACCTCTACCTCAGGTTGACCTTGACCGGGATGACCTTGCACTGTTTGGGCATTGGAGCTGAGCCGCGACTGGTTTCCCCTTGGTAACCAATGGAGGAAGGCGTACGGATGCGCACAGACTTCTGCAGATCTGCCTTCCGTGGACTGCTCCGATCAACATAACCAACATGCCTGCGAAATGGCACTGTAGTAATGTTCACAAAGTCCTTCTGTCATGAAGCCACGGCAAGAAATGCACACACCGCGGGTATGAAGCCACCGCAGAAACGTCTGATCCTTCAGGGGATCTCGAAAGTTTCAAAACAAATCATGTTCAAGGGATACACCTGCAACTATAGCTACGCACATCACTGCTAGAAACTCCGCACCTCTGGGAAAGTGCTGTCCACGGAGTTTCTGAGCAAAATCAAGCTATGAACAGTCAGAAAACACATCTATAAACCATCAAAAACCTATATGCATCTCTATAGAAGGGTGTTTGATAAATGATGTATATCATTGTATATCCATACCCACGAAATGCCAACTTTATCCAATCTTAATAGGGAAAACTCTGACTCTTCAGTGGATGTAGGCTACCCACCAGGTGGTTAGGGCTATCCCGTACAACGACACAGCTGGATGATCTGGCTGGAAAATTTCCCATTTATAGTGGATTTTCCAGCTAGAATCTTCCAGTTATATACCCTCTGGTTATGTCAAAATAACTATTGAAAATGGTGATTTATAGTGGATTTACCCAAGGAAATTGTTATTTTCCATAGTTATATTATGTTATATTAGTTTATCAGAGGGTAATGAATTTCCAATGGCCATGTTTGACTACATGAAGATTCACCAATTTACTCGGATGCACGTAGCAGTCCAGTCATGGAGCTATGTTGTCAGTGTCGTTAAAAATCATGGCCAACCTTCAATGCCAAAAATAAAACTGGGACATTGCGATCCTTCATGTGGAGGTGTCCGTTTTCCATGAGTCGGGTACCCCACTCGTTTCATCCAGTCGTCATGGATGACCATAGCGGCTCGTATTGAAATCCATGGTGACTTGGGAACCCCCCATTTCAAGAAACCCCCGTTTTGGTTAGCCTCTGGTAATTTAACATAGCTATTGAAAATGGCCATTTATAGTGAGTTTTCCCATTGAAAATGGTGATTTTCCATAGTTATGTTAGTTTACCAGAGGGTAGCTAGCAATTCATCCATTCGCCAACCACCAAGGTTTAACCCAATCGTCACCACTCCGAAACCGCCCCGCAACCATCCTTTCACCGCTGAACTTGTCGATCTTGATACACACCCGTTTCACCTGTCAGTTGGCAAAGGCTGTCAAAGTCCTGGGGTGCAGTTGGGTTTTGGATAGCCATGGTAAGTTTACCCCCATAAGATAGGAGATAACCTCTAACATTGTGATTATAAATTATATATAATGATATTATATATATATATATCCACTTTTATATCCACTTATATATCCACTTACAACTGGAACTGCACCGCCCAAGTTTGTTCGCCTAGCAAACACCAACAGATACAGATCTAGCTGTTCATTATAGATGTTCATTCACAGAATTTATGGTTAAATCCGAGGTTTTCGGATGGTTTTTGCCCATGCCCATATACTCCTCAGTTGATATATAATAGTGGTTAATAATGGTTAATATTAATGGTTATTATATGCTTAATGATGGCTAATAATACTCTGGTTTGGTGGTATACCTACCCCTCTGAATAATATGAAAGTCAGTTGGGATGATTATTCCCAATATATTAGGAACAATAAAACATGTTCCAAACCACCAACCAGAAAACCAATCCATTGATCTATAACCAACAACCAACCACCAACCTTACATGACAGGTAACAATCTTACCTGGTTTCCGGTACCCGTAAAATGTCGAAAAAAAAACTCCATGGACTCCAGGGATATGATATGGGATATGATATGCAACAAAACATGGGCGTGATGTGATGGGCTGTCAAGAATGGTTAAAGGTTAAAACACCGAAGAAAATGGTCATGTTTGATCATCATCCAATCATCTAAACTTAAGTTTTGATCAACAAGTTGTGTGGATTTCTACCGGAAGGATTTGAGTTTGTGCCTGTTGAAAACAGTAAACGATACAACCAAAATCAAACAAAGACTAAACATGTGATAGAGACGTAGAGCAAGTAAAACGAATCGAGTCATTCTAAGTGCGCAACACCTGCCTGCACTGGAAAGGGCTGGAATTCCAAAAACAAGGAATCGACTAAATGAGTCAAATCACTAAGTTCCCCATGCTGAAATGTTGCGCTGTGCATCACTTTGAAAGAAACTACACACCAGGCACCCCTCCGTACCCTGCCCTTGCCTCACCGCACTCCTTGAAGTGCTCGTACAGCCTCAGTAAGGTAACTGTGATAACCTCGGGGCCACAATGGAAGCCTTGGGCTAAAATGTTCATCAATTCATTAGGCCACCCAGTCGTGAACAGCAGACCCAGTCGTGAACAGAAACATCATGAAACATATGGGGATGTGTCAAAACCTATCATAGTTGCCAGGATGAACATCCAGCTATACAGGCTATACCAAGGTTTCGATCCTAATATAGCCATGTTGCTGTACATGAATATAAGCCATGGTTTTGTCCGAACATGTTGAACGTAGAGGACCAAAAACAGTAGATAAATCCATATCTATACCAAAAATAGATAAATCAATAAATCTATTATAATCTATGGTGTTTTTCCCAAGTTTTCTACATGTTTTGTGTGTATCTGGAATCCCCGATCTTCACAACCAAATGGAGCAGAAATGAGTTGACCTTTTAGCTGACCAGATTTGAAGTGCTTCCCCCATGGAAAAAACGGAAATAAACACAATCTGATAGTACCCAATAGGAGATTTAATGAGATTATATGAGAAGTGAAATACACCTTAAGTCAACCTTAACCTCTTGTACCTGTTCAAAATTTATCACCAAACGTTTCAAATTGTTCCAGCAGTGAGTTTCCAGTGGTTACCAGCCATCGGTCTGTCACGCTCCAAGCTGCTGCTCTGGATACATTTCATCCTCGCCATCTAATCCTCCAACATAGACTGAACAGCCTTCAGGGTACCTGGACACACAGAAACCATGGTACTGTGTGGGGCTTTTTGTAAAATGAATGGGGAGTTATGACATTTCAGGCCAAAATAAATATGTTTCGCTCTTTGAGGCCAATCAATGCCAAGGTGTTGTCATTCAAACCCCCAATCAATCAATCAATCAATCAATCAATCAATCAATCAATCAATCATACGTAGTCGCAATGTCATTGATGTGGGTAAAACAATGCCATAAACCACCCATTTGGAACACATTGGAACATGGTTGCGCCGAGATCACCAAGGTGCCCCCGCGTTTTGGAAAAAGGCACGACTTCCAGGGAAAGCTTCGACACAACGAAGCTTGGGTCATTTCTTTAAACAAGGAACGACTTTGTCTTTTGGCTGTACCACCATAACATATCATAAAATGGTGATTTGGGGGATGGTTTTTTGTTGCTTTAATTGCCGACATTACATTACATATCCTGTGGTAATTTCACATATAAGCCTCATATGCAATGAACAATCACATGTCATGAACAGGTAAACCATTATACACGCTTCATTTTCCATAGCAAACTGTTGCATTACCCAAATCCCAGTTGCGAAACAGCCTCCCTGCCCTCCACTTCGGGCACTGTTCACGCATGGCCAAGGAGATTGCATACGAGAGGCCCTGGTCCTGTGGAGTCATCACGCCAAAAAATGTTGGATGAAAAGCGGTCCCCGTTGACCATAGCCAAACCATAGGGAAATGGTTATTTAACCAAGAAACATTATGATTTTATGGGACTTATATGCTATTTTCTATGCTACATACAAGGTGAGCCAGTCCCATTATTTACAGTTAGTCAGTTAGTTACCTCTCATAGTTTCCAACCGGTGCAGGAATTCGCAACCATCCACAGTATCGAAACGTTACCAAAATCTAAACTGAAAACTGGTACCCCTCAATCCACTGATTCAAATTACCATTTCCCCTATGAAAATGGATTGTTCTAAGGGACAATCTACAGGAAACATCAGGAAACCATAGATTTTCCCATGAAATATGAGGCTTTCCTGTAAATTTGCCCTTAAACCAATCCATTGACTATTAAACTGGCCATATTTGAAGGATATATACCCTTTCAAGACAGACCAGCCAACTTGGAGCCTCTGCGAGGGTTTGGGGCTTCGCCTCTCCTGCCTGACGCAGTTTTTGGCCACGCGGTTGGCTTTGGTTCTACCCTCTAGTAAACTAACATAACTATGGAAAATTAAAATCTGTAGTCGATAAATCAACTATTTCTATGGCCATGTTCAATAGTTTTTTCTATGTTACCCAGAGGGTACCAGATTAGGAAATGCTATGGATTCATGAGATTTCTGGTGATTGTAACACCATTTTTGGAGATGTTTGGCGCTTGGGGGTGCATCCCAGACATCGTGGTGAACATCCCCATGGGTTTTTGACCCAACGATTTCTAGGATCTCCCCATGGCTGAAAGATCCACTTCCGATTCGTGGGATGCACCAACTAGGACTATGAACTTTGCCATATTGATCCCTCGGATTTTTTTTTACAGTCGTTCACCTCAAATCCGTACCAAATGTGGTGGTTCAGAAATACCACTTTGGTTCACAAATGATCTCAGTTTTTCTTCCTGCACATTGCCCCTTACCCCGATGAATTTCCTGGAGTTGTACTTCAGTTGCTGAGAAGAACCATCAAGTACCCTCTGGTAATTTAACATAGCTATTGAACATGGCCCATTTATAGTGGATTTTCCCATTGATAGCATTGTGATTTTCCATAGTTTTTTGTTAACGTTTACCAGGCAGGGTAACATATTTTACAACGCAAGGTATTTTTCATAAGGCTTCCGAGATCGGAAAAGAGATCACCGAGGTCACCGGGGTCACCGGGGTTTTATTGGACGTGTGTAACTTCTATGGATTTTCCATTAACCTATGGTAATTAGGTCTACGGTTTAATAACCGTAATACATCTTTAATATAAATAGGGAGGGGGCTGTTGTGGCCGCCTCTTTTTTAACTATTGTTGTCAAGTTTTTAATTAACCATGAACTATTTCACTGGGAAACCTACACAAAAAAGTCATGAATAACTCTTGAACCATTGTTTAGCCAAATGTCTTGCAATTTTATTTGGTAAGTTCCAGGCAGTCTTGACAAATGTCATGGGACACATATGAAATTATTTCGTGAGAAACATTATTTGCAGCCTTTACCAAGTTTTGAAAAGGATCTGAAACTTTAGCAGCAATGGCCCTCAGGTTCATTTCATCAAAGTATCTTTGGTTCAGTTAGTGGTCTGCCTAAAAGGTCTTGCATGTGTATATATACTTTTTCTTTCTAAGTTGTCATCCTTGAAAATCACAAACTTTCTTGCAGCAGCAGTTCAAAATCTCAAGCTTTCAGCTTTCCAGGCATGTCAAAATCATTCAAAATCTGTAGATTTTTGGTATGCAGTTTATATGCAGTTTATATGTAGTTTATATGCAGTTTATATGCAGTTTTCAAAACTGCATATAAACTACATGTAGTTTGGTCAAAACTGCATATAAACTACATGTAGTTTTGAAACTGCATATAAACTGCATATAAACTGCATATAAACTTCATATAAAATTTATATGAAATTCAAGGGCTGACATGTGGTTTTTAAGGATTTTGATTATACATTTGGACTTGATTCCACTGATTCCGAAACCTTTGGACACCAATATGGACATATAAAATTCATAGTGTGATGCAATCAAAACTGGCAATGCCAGCAACTTGTTTCCTTTCCCAAAACTTTGAAACAATTGCAAGTGCAAAGGCCCAGTGCACTTGTTTACAAAAATGATTTGAAGAATCATAAAAGGTTATTTCTGTTCACAAGTAAGTAAGCATCTCTAAAGATCCAAGATCATCATATGTAAATCTCAAGTAAAGAGGTTTCAAGGAACCATAAAAGATTCTTTTGGCTCACAAGGAAACATCTGTACAGGCCCAGGATCATCCCCTACACATGTAAATCTCAAGTAAAGATGCTCTAATATACCACAAAAATCCAAGAACATCACATGTAAATCTCAAGTAAGGATGTTTTAGGCAGGACAATACAAGTTTCTGTTTGTGTTCACAAGTAAACATCTGTACAGGTCCAAGAACATCACATGTAAATCTCAAGTCAAGAGGTTTTAAACAAAACAATAAACTTCTTTGTATTCACAAGTAAGCATTTGTACAGATCCAAGAGCATCACATGTAAATCTCAAGTAAGAATCTTTGGAGGAAACTGTCAGTGAACATATAGAGATTGAAGTGCTAGCTACTATTGGAAAAATGTATATGGAAAATCCAAAACTGTTTCAAGTATCCCCAGGTTTTTGCCTGCAACAAAGAAGCATGTTTCAAATGTTATGGATGCTTGGTCCCAAAATGGTAAAAAGACAATGATATGATCTTTACATGAACCTGCGCCTGGCATAAAGTACTCAGGCTTTGTTTGGAGGGTCACTTGATGGATCCTTAATTGAAGAAACTTCTATGTGCCAATCTTTACTTGTGGATTCAAACAATATGGTATATATTTGATGGATCCTTACTTGAGGAAACTTCCATGTGCTAATGCTTACTTGTGGATTCAAACGACATGGCCTATATTTGATGGATGAGCAGGGAATATAGAAAATTAGCTAACCACATGTTGGAAATTAGTAGTTAAATAGATCTGATGATCTTAGATTAACTTGCTTCAGTAGTCCAGACACAGAGAGAGCGGCGCTAAAAGCCAATAAAGGCAGATGACCAGAGAATATAGAAAATTAGCCAACCACATGCCATAGCTTCAGGAGTCCAGACACAGAGAGAGCGACGCTAAAAGCCAATAAAGGCAGAAGACTAGGGAATATAGAAAATTAGCCAACCATATGTTAGAAAGTAGTAGTTAAATAGATCTGATGATCTTAGATTAACTTGCTTCAGGAGTCCAGACACAGAGAGAGCGGCGCTAAAAGCCAATAAATAAAGGCAGATGACCAGAGAATATAGAAAATTAGCCAACCACATGTTAGTACTTAAATGTTAAATAGATCTGATGATCGTAGATTAGCTTGGATTAATCTGGATTAATCTGGATTAATCTGGGACCAAAAAAACAAAAAAAAACAAAAAAATAAAAATAAAAAAAACAATGTTTTGGAGACTAGTCTAAAGATAGCCCTGATCCAAGTAGTCCTGAAAACATTGTTTTTTTGTTTTTTTTGTTTTTTTTTGTTTTTTTTTGTTTTTTTTGTTTTTTTGGTCCCAGATTAATCCAGATTAATCCTTGGGGCTTGAACAGATATCAACACACAAGTTATCGGAAGGGAATGTTGTGACACCCAAATCTCACAAGAACACAAGTTATCGTTGTGACACCCAAATCTCACAAGAAGTATTCTTTATACATATTAAGTGTGAGATTTGGGCGGCCACAACAGTCCTTTCTGTATAAATAATATAATACAGATGTATGGTATATGATGGAATATCCTATCTGGTTGGTGGGTTTTCGCCACCCCTCTGAAAAATGATGGAGTGAAAGTCAGTTGGGATGATGAAATTCCATTCCCAACTGTTTCTGGAAAGTCATAATCCAGCCATGTTCCAGTCACCACCAACCAGATTTCGATGCGCCCAAGCAGTTTGTACCAGTAAATCAGGCGAATCTTAGGAGCCTGTCGAAAAAAAATGTTTGTTTTTTTGCTGCTTAGGATGTCTTACCATTGATATTAAAAAAAAAAATGTACTAGTTTCAATGAATTGGTTTAAGGGAAAATCTACAGGAAACCAAAGATTTTCCCATGAAATATGAGGTTTTCCTGTAAAATTTCCCTTAAACCAATCCATTGATAGTTTGTATCTAACCAGTCAGTTGACCCAGTAACCACATCTGCACTGATCAATTATAAATCATGATACATCCCACCTCCAAGCCAATGAAGGATCTTCTAGTTACTACCCTTCTCAATGTAACTCAATGTTCGGACCATTTTCCATGTCTGTTGGTTATCCGCCCAGATTCATAAACTGTTTGCTTTAACCATCTTTGGTCATTTACCCAAAATATTGGACAATTCACCAAAAGTTGCCATTTTTCTTTGGTTCTCCGCCCATTTTTGGCTCAGCTTCACCCTTCTTTTGACGCAAAAAAACGTGCCCTACAGCGGGCAGGTGGCCCCCAGTCCCAAGTGCTGCATCTGACAAAGTAGCCGTGCGCTGTGGCGCTGGGAGGCTGATGCCTGTGGAGGTTTGAGGGGTATTGGGGATGTACTTTCTGGTAACATCACTATGTTAGTAACTATTTATTACTATAGATGTACTTTTATAGTACTTTTTTGGGGATGTACTTTATGTTACTTTTAACTATGGAAATCACCAATTTTATTAAGGTAAATCCCATGGTAAATTTGGTAAATTCATTGGCAAATCCCATGGTAAATCCCATAAAATCACCAAATAAACTAACATAACTATGGTAAATCATCTATACACGGTCTATTTTCCATAGCTATTTTTTAACGTTGAAAATGGGGATCTCTTAAGGAAAATATTTGATCAACTCATTACTAAGATGATCAACTGGGCTTCCCAGTTGCGATCCGTAATGAAAAACCTGAAACATAACCATAATATAATACCTGGTTGGTGGTATACCATAATATACTTCATGATTTTCCATTAACCTATGGTAAATTAGGCTCTATGGTTTAATAACCGTAATACATCTTTAATACAATACAGATGTGTGATATATGATGGAATATCCTATCTGGTTGGTGGTTTTTCGCCACCCCTCTGAAAAATGATGGAGTTGGTCAGTTGGGATGATTATTCCATTCCCAACTGAATGGAAAATTAATCCAATTGCTCCAAACCACCAATCAGATACAGGTGTATGGTATAGAACCTATGGCAATATTTGCACGGCCAATGTGATGTTTTTTTGGTTTTAAACTCATCATGATGTTTCCATGCAAACATGGCCCCTGGGTCATCAAAAAGTACACAGGTGTCATGGATTTATAATTTGATTATATTTGATTAGATGGGTATATAAATCATGGGACTTGATACATATATAAATGTATATAATCAGTGAAATCATGACCTTAGATGTGCATTCCAGTTGCGATCTGTGGGTGATAACCATACTCTAAGCATCTCTAACCTAGGTATACATGCCATACAACCTGGTAATATGCAAGGCGAATGCACGGCATTCACAGAACGGCTTTATGATGGTTTATGGAACATCTATAGAAAAACCGCCGGTGAATTCAATTTGGGGTCAAAAACCATTCTGGTTGGTGGTTGAGCCACCCCTCTGAAAAATATGAGTTGGTCAGTTGGGATGATGACATTCCCTCTATTTTAGGAACAATAAAAGCCATGTTCCAAACCACCAACCAGCATGGTTTCCTGATATTGCCTGCAGCTTAAGTTCCCACCAATCCAGGCCCAGGCGAAGTGTGCAGAAAAATTGCCCCATGCTGCACCTCCAGCGCTGTCAGTGTCTGTTGGCACGTCACTGCATCCTGGGTTTTCGAAAAAATATGGGGACATGAAAACCAACACATGATTAGTAATGGTTTTAGTAGTGATGAATAAAAATTAATGGTGATTCACTCATATCAGTAATAGTTGGGGCCTTCACATGATTTTAATAGTAGTAAATAATGATTAATAATGGTTAATAACAGTTGGCAATAGCACTTACAACTGGTTTATACTGACATAAGACCGGGGTGCTTTATTCTACGGGGAAGGGACTAGTCAATTCACACTTTCGTTGAAAGAGACGATGCCGCGTGTCGGTCGTGGGAACCATGGTCTTATTCTTCTGTGGAACTCGAGGTACCCGTTAGCGATCCAACTTGTACCCAAGGTATCCACACGTTTGAAGGATTCAGTCATCAGCGGCAAAAATGGTTCAGAAATAAAATAACTTATGTTACAACGGCCTTCAGTTAACAATGCAACAATGTCACTCGTTTAGATCTCAGAGTATGGGTATGTATGGTCAAATTTGCATACATTGAAGAAAGGACCTTTTTTTATCTATATATATATATATATGCAAATGGACTAAGACCTGTGGATTCCGGCAGCAATTTGACACTTGACAGCACGTTATTTGAATCAGTGAAACCACGAATCGACCCCGTATACCACCCACCATACAAACAAACACAAACAATGCATCTGACAATTTGTTGCATCAATCGTTCATAGTCACAGTAGACAAAGAGACTCTGTAAAACCACGCAAAGACTTATGACACCAACCAAACACCATGTTAAATGATGGTTTAGATCACTTTAAATCCCCATTGTTCGGAACTAACGAACCAGGGTCAACTGAGTCTATTGAGCGATGAAAAATACCATGTCCCATCTCATTATGCTAGTTGGTTGATCGGTTTCCCTTATGTGGGTTGGAGTAATCGCCAATCACCAGGTAGTATAGTTCCTTACTTCACAACCGATCAACCAAGGGTATGTTTATTGGTTCATATTTTGTATCCCCATGCTATTCCCATGATATTCTCATTGTATTTCGATATATGAGTTTTGTAATAACCAATCAACAAGAATAGAATATCCTTACAAAACTCATTAACTCATAACTCAAATCTAAGTCTTGCAAAAACCATAAAAATTGTTATTCCATTGGTGATGTTTCAGTAATTAATGGTTATTACACAAATAATATTCTCAAATGGTTACCAATGGAATAACAGTTTTTAATTGTTATTATGTTATTTATGGTTATTTAATTGTTATTTCACAGGTTATGTTATCAACAAGAGTATTTCTTCATGGCTCAATTGAGCCATCTCCATCCCCAAACCATCCAAGGCACTGCTTGCAGTGAATTCTTGCGAAGCTCCTTGACCAAGCGGACCAAGCGATACGGCCTACATGTTTAAAATCACTTAACATCAATGGACTAGTTTGCTGGGCTAAAAATGGATTTCAGATGATTTCAGCATGATAGATAGGGATTCATTGAACGTGATATAAACTGATTTAACCACTTCTTTTTTGGGGGATTGAATCACCACATGCGATGATAAAAATACCAGTAGTACCACGCAAGGCGGCGGCGGAAGTTTCAAAAGTAGGAAACTTATAGGAGAGATTGTTGTGAATCACGGATGGCACGGCGAATCCACTGATGGACTGAAAGGTGGTTGGGGTTGTGTTTTTTGGAGTGGTTACAATGGTTGCAGTGGTCACCTGGTCGGTCACCTCACCCACAACTGCTGGATGTAGTGTGGTGTGTGGTGTAGTGCAGCTGTAGTTGTAGTTGTAGTGTAGTGAAGTTGTAGTTGTGGTGTAGTGTAAGTAGTGTAGTGTAGTTGCAGTTGAATTTGTGGTGGTGTAATGACTGTAGTGTAATGTAATTTCAGGTATTGTAAAGTAGTCTAGTGAAGTGTGGTGTAAAGTAGCGTAGTTGTATTTGTAGCTGTGTTTGTAGTGTGGTGTAATGTAGTGTAGTGTGGTGTGGTGTGGTGTGGTGTAATGTAGTGTTATGTAGTGGTAGCTGTGGTGGTAGTTGTAATTGTAGTTGTAGTTGAAGTTGTAGTGTAGTGTAATGGAGTCGTGTAGTGGAGTGTAGTGTAATGTAATTAGTGTAGTGTAATGTGGTGTAGTTGTAGTTGTAGTTGTAGCTGCAGTTGCAGTCGTAGTGTAGTGTAATTGAGTGTAGTGTAGTGAAGTGGAGTGGAGTGTAAGGTGTACTTAGTGTAGCGTAGTTGTATAGTTGCAGTTGTACTTAGTGTAGTGTAGTGTGGTGTAATTGAATGTAGTTTGGTGTTGTGGAGTGGAGTGGAGTGGAGTGGAGCGGAGTGTAGTGGAGTGTGGTGTAAAGAAACTCGTGTAATGTAGCGTAATGTAATGTAGTGTAATTGTAGTTGCGGTATAGTGAAGTGGAGTGTAGTGCAGTGGTGGTTGTAGTTGAAACTGCTACAAAACCCTCACGTTTTGCTCACTTTTGACAAGGTGCACAATCCCTTGTGCCTGCCACGCAAAACGACATCCGAACGTCCAAAAGTGCTCCGTACCCCTCAGTGTTTTGCACTTTTGACTTCGAAATGTGCTTCGCGCCACAACGGCGTGCACTTTTTCGATATGTCAACTTCTAAAAATGCTCCGAGACCGTCAGTTTTCAACACTTTTGACTTTGAAATGTGCTTCGCGCCACAACAGTGTGCACTTTTTCGACATGTCAACTTCCAAAAGTGGGTTTTGTACAATTTGATTCGGAAATGTGCTTCGCGCGACAACGGCGTGCAACTTTTCATCTCATCGATCTGACCACATGGCTCCGCACCCGCTTAGCGAGCCTACTTGTCGACCCTCTGGAGCTACAAATCATTGGAAAAAACAGTGTTTCGCGACTTTCCTACCTTTTCGCGCACCTGCATCTTCTTTCTTCTCACTCTTTCTCTTCTCTGATCTTCTCTCTTCGGCTCTTCTCCTCTCTGACTCTTCCCACCTCTGCTATTTTGCATCTGTCCATATTGTCGGAAGTTTGACTTCTAAACTTCGATGATAAACTGATTGGTTTATGGCGATGTTTCCGGTCACATTGTTCCCATACCCGAATTATAAGATGACACTTAATTACCTGTTATCCGACCCTGTTTCATGCCAAATAAATTTAGCTCCATTGCTACCATGAGGATGCTATGCCATGCATTGGCTGGTTGTTGTCCTTCTGGTCTTGTGATTTAAGGTCTGATCTGGACCATGAAATTTAATGCATTGGATCTACGTGCCTTTGAATTGAAACCTCACCAATTGCCAATCAAATGACATTCAAGTATTGAAGTGACCTCCAAAAAGATAGAAAAGTGATGCACCACTATCTTTAGTATCCTTTTTCGGGTCGCTACAGGTACCCCAGTGCTACGAAGCCCGCCGCCCTCCTCATAGAGGCATAAAGCCCATTGCCTCGGGTCATATCATGTCATATCAAAGGGAAAGGCGATGTCACCAACAAAAGGAGACAAAAGGATTGAGTGAACAGATTTCGGAGTAACATGAGTTAAAATTATCATGTATAGTATAGTCAAGAAGAAGAATGAATTTGCAAGCAAATCAGATCTAACCGTCTCAACAATTGGTGTATGCAGAATGAAACTGTAGATATAAGATGATATAAGACACCAATCCTCCGCATGTCATCAGCTGGGCTTGACCAAAAATGGGGATGCCCAAAAAATGCAGTCTTACTGTGAAAAGATCATGATAAACCACTGGATTTCAGTTTTTACTGTCCTTTAGTCAAGGCTTGGTGTCATGTACCATCATTATCCCTCATGTGCCATTCACATTCAAAGACTAAAACCACCCTGCAAGGGTCAACATGACCGTCTCTCACCTGACCTGCGCTTCAAACATGGCAAGAATTCAACGAAACATAACGAAACCCATGTTTCCTTCTTGCAAAGTGCGTTTAATGAGAAATTGTTGAACAACCATGGGATTTGAGTAGTAGGATCCGATTTAACTTCTGAGATTTATTGTATTTTGAAGAGCCACACTGAGACGACGCTACAGCTACAAAGCGGATGGTTGCAAGCCTATAAAAGTCGATTACTACATGGTCTTTACCTGTTTTTTTTTTTAACCTGTGTTTACCCTTCAATATACATGGTCAAACTTTCATAGTCCACAACATTTACCCTCTGGTAAACGTTTACATACCTATGGAAAATCACCATTTTTCATGGGTAAATCCACTATAAATGTGCCATTGTCAATTTTACCCTCTGGTTGTTTAACATAGCCATGGAAAATCCTGTATAAATGGAGGTTTTGATAGGTAAACCATCTATAAATGGGCCATTTTCAATAGCTATGTTTGACATAACCAGAGGGTAGTCATGCAACAAAAACTCAAGGATTAAACTACTCATCCAGTTCTTCTGGGGATGGGGGGCCATACCAATACTATCGCGTCACCAAGGCGACTGTGAAATTCCAGGTCTTGTGGCCATATGTTTCCATACCCATATGCTCTATGTATGGTATATTTACCTACATTTGGGTGATTTTTAGGGCAAATGTTGGTAAATATTCCATACATGGAGCATATGGGATATGGGAGGCCATATGACACATATAATATTAATGACCCTCTTGTAATTCTGATCAGATGGAGGACACCTCTGGCAATTCATGGGTATTTCTCATATCATGAATCATGGGTGGTCAATGGGATTTGATGGGATTTAATGGGATTATAATGGGATCATAATGGGATCATAATGGGATTATAATGGGATTTAATGGGATTTAATGGGATTATAATACACTTCATGAAATATACCCTCTGGTAATTCAACATAGCTATGGAAGCCATGGCCCATAGAAATAGATTAACAAACGGTGATGTACGGTTCTTAAGATGGTGACCAGCATGTGGGTGCGTCTGAAGTGCACTTGACCCAGAAAATGAGTGGGTTCGCCAGTTTAAATATATATATATATTTATATACAGGGATAAAGCATAAATATACCTACTGCAATACAACCTATCATTGTGTACTGTATTATATATATATAATGTGTACAAGTATTTATATATATAATTTATAATGTGTATACTGTATATACATGTATATTCATATATATATATATTATGTCTTGCAAGAATAAATCATTACCGGCCACATCTTCTTCCCAGACCACCAGCTGCCGCTGCGTTGATTTCTGCCCAGTTGCCATTGAAGGCCCATCTGACATGCAGCGATGCAAGCATTGTAGGAAATGATTGTCCCATCAACCAAAGACCTACGCATCTGTAGGAGCAGCCTCAGTTCCAGTTCGCGAATTGGCGTCAAACCTAGGGACCCAAACGGTCTCCTGAAATAGTTGCTTAGTGGTTGTTGATTCCCCCAAGTATGTTAATAATAGGCTTTGACCCATCTCGAATTTGGAGAATTTCAGTAGATCCAACCAGTGTAACCAGGGGTCCTGAGGGGTCTAAGTATACACTTTCATACACTTTCATAGTTGATTCATATTGCCATTACAGTTTATTTCAATTTATTCAACTTCACTTGGTCATTGACAAAGAAAGGCTGGGAGTTACCTTTCATTCTTTGTTGAAGTACTGCCTTTATACCTCGGCAAACATTGGAAGCACTCCTCCAACACTTGCCAATCTAGGATCCATTTGAACATGTTTGAACATTGCTAATTTTCACTGGCCAATTCACGTCTTCACTATTTCAGACATTTATTGGAATCGGGCCTGTACGCAGGAAAAGGAGGTCAGTGACGTTTGATTTGTTGGCCATACCTATTTGCAGATCCAAACAAAGGAATCAACTGACTGAGCTTAAAGTTAAGTTCGTCGAAGAGGTCAAGAGACTCAAGTGAGGTCTGCCAGTTCTCTGCCCCCTGGCATGCGGAAATACCTTGGTTTTGGCATCATCGACATGAAACAGCAGTTCCGACAGGCACAGAATTCCAGTAAAATATCTTGGGAAAACATTTTGTGTAGCGTAGATGACGCCAACATACGGCTGACACATGCTGCAACTATCAAAGTGGGGGGATACCCATGCCATCGTGGATTGGTGGGCGTGGATGATCATCGACATGTGATAATCACCATGATGTAAGCCCTATCAAATGGTGACCAAATGGTGACTACCCATACTGGGACGAACATCCCTGTTGAACAGGACGAATTGAACACCTGTCGTTTGGAAAACCCAATGCCCGTAAACTATACCCTCTGGTAAACGTTTACATAGCTATTGACAATGGCCATTCATAGTGGATTTTCCCATTGAAAATGGTGATTTTCCATAGGTATGTAAACATTTACCAGAGGGTAAAATAAACCATGCCCCAGTCACCTTACCAGTTGAGCTGGGTTCGTCCGGCACTGGCCCCCAGCAATGCAGGTCAGTTCGTATGCCAATGCAATTGAGTTCAAAACCCTCGATCGTCCCTGTACACTGGTAGGATCTCACCTAAGGGATTGTGATCATCCCCAATGTATTGCTTCGATTTCTGGTTGGTGGTATACCTACCTACCCCTCTGAAAAATGTGAGTTCGTCAGTTGGGATGATTCTTCCAAATATATGGAAAGTCATAAAAGCCATGTTCCAAACCACCAACCAGATTTGGTTCGTAGGATCCCCGAACGAATCATCAACCGGTTCCGCGGTTTTCAACTCTGCTCAACTCACCAACGATCCGCGATGTGAAAATCCACTGCCAGGAGACATGCGTTGTATGCGATGACATCTGCCTGCCCAAATCAAGTCATCTGGTTGGTGGTGCAATGTGCCCATCTTGAAAAATGATGGAGTTCGTCAATGGGTTTCGGATGACATCCCATATCTGAAATGAAATTCATAAAATTCATGTTCCAAACCAACCTGTGATTTTTGGATGTTGGAAAAGCATCAACTTACCAAATTGGTTAAATTACCAGAGGGTATCCATCTTGGAACTTCATGGCCATACCGGGACTGGTTCAAAACCCACAGCAGCGGCCGTTGCTTGTCTCAACCTTCGGTGGTCCAAGTATGCATCGTTGGACATGTATAGCTTGGATATGTTATTTCAGAATCATATAATAAGATTCTCTTTGGCCATCAAATCAAACCCAACGAAATAGGAACCGATTATTAAGACATACTGTACACCTCTTAGTACCATGTTTAAACCTTTCAATGCCCTTTAGAAATCACTAAATCACTATTTTTGGTGGCGAAAGCACTTTGAGATCCCAACATCTCAAAACATGGTGATCTTTGAGGACTAATATTAACCACTACTATTGCTTACAATATGTTGCATTTATATCCAAATGATATCCCAATCCGCACTACTATAGATCCAATTACCCTCTGGTAAACGTTTACATAACTAAGGAAAATCACCATGCATTTTTCATGGGTAAATCAACTATTTCTGTGGCCATGTTCAATAGTTTTTTGTATGTTTACCCGAGGGTATATTCCATTAAGTGGATTATAATCCCATTAAACCCCATACCCCATTATAATCCCATTATAATCCCATGAAATTCCATTGACCAGCCATGATTCATGATATGAAATGGGATTATAATCCAGTTAATGATGGGATTACCATTCGCTTTTTCTATGCCGCGCAATAGGGACCATGCAGGTTGGAGGTGCCTATCCTATAGGGCCTATGGCCATGTCCCAAAAAATGGTGGATGATTTGGGGAAACCGCCCTACTTTTAGGGAAACCAATTTTTTTAGAATCATTTAGATATGACAAAAAAAAGATATGGGATTATTACTAAATAGACTATTTTTTGGATTATCAGCATTGTAAATTATTGCAATAGACTATCGGATCACTATACCTGACATAGTCCAACAAATGGAGTACACCCACTACCCACATTGCACCCATTTTCTACATCGAAGACATTTTAAGACTATGGACTATGGGTGTAGTTCCATTTTAGGGTGGTTACAGTTTTTTCGTAAAAGATTCCATAAAATGTTCCATATACCCTCTGGTAAACTAACATACCTATGGAAAATCACCATTTTCAATGAGTAAATCCACTATAAATGGTCATTTTCAATAGCTATGTTGCTATGTTTGTTTACCAGAGGGTAATCATATAGTTTCAAACCTCTGCGGTATAAAAGTGGGATCCGAAACCATCTAAATAACCCTTATAAGGCCGGTATGAAACTATCCAGTCCCCATCCAAAGTATATCTGGTTGGTGGTTTCAACCCCTCTGAAAAATATTAGTCAGTTGGGATTAGTCAGTTGGGATTATTCTTCCCAATATATGGAAAGTCTTAAAAGCCATGTTCCAAACCACCAGATATAGTATATGAAATATTCCCATGGAAATCTTCCATAAATGATTTTTTTTCCAATGGAAATCGTCCAGATTCCATATACATCCAACGTACATCCTATCCTAAACCTCCATTTTTTCAAGAAATTCCCACCGATCATCCCCCACCTGCAGCTGCTCATCCCACATCTCCTGCATCAGCCGCAGAGCCCAGTCCCATGGCACGGCGCTTAAGGCGGCGCCGTAAGTCCTCAGCCGCTGCGGCACCGCAAAAAACCGGTTCATGGCAGCTTAGGAACTGGCGAATGACCATGGAAAAACACGGAAAAAATGGAACAACATGGAAAAACACTGGTATTTCTGGAATATCCTCAATTTTGATCAATTTTGCATGGTTGATAATTCACTTACTAAGTTTTGTGGGGAATACTCTGCGGTAATTTTGTGCCATAGTTAGATGGCCTATTTAGTTCGATGACGTCCCTCTTAAATAGTGATTGTCAATAGTTGTGTTAAATTACTTAGAGGGATGATTACGCAATATGAATCAACATTTGCAACAATGATGAGTAAACTATTATTATTAGAACATTAAAACTATAATAACTATAATATAGGGATGGTGACTATAGAGAACAAACTGTTTTTTTGTAAGCCCAAAAGAGATGCAGAAAGGGTCTGAATTCTCGCCATATTTGTCGGATATTGGTAAGATTTGACATTTCCATCTTTGTTAGGGTTGCTCTTTGAATATTGCCTTTATCAATTGTAAACTCTATTTCCCCTTTGTACTCAAATGAAAAATGTGACTGAATGATAAATACCATCAAAGATTATTAAGCCTATCATAGTTATCATCCCCCATCTAACCTAGTCATCAATATAAAACAAAATATGATGGCACACAACAAATAATCCGAATGCTGGTCATTGCTGGTGTAATGACAACACTGGCTTTAGTGAGTATGATTATCGATCATTGTTATCGCTTTTGTTGGCTAGTAATGGAGAGATATCTATGGTGGCAAAGGCGCGCGGGGGTTTCTCATGGGGAGATATTCATGGGAGGTATGAATTCTCCAACCGTGGGATTTTCCAAGGGTAACAACCAATGTAATTCATCATTATAGCACCACTACACTTGTCTCCCGTAATATGATTATAATAACCACAATCAACATTCATACCCAGTATATACCAGTATGATTGGAGTGCGCATGATGGTGTAGTGATATAAGGTATTGGGCGCATCCCCTTTTTTGTTAACGACGAGACGACGAGTCTCACTACGTTGGGCCGCACGTGGAAGTGATCCGCGTCGTGCAGCAACTGAAGTGCCCAGGCCCAGCGAGTTCCTGGAGCCACGCAGGTCACGTGCGTTTGGCGTGCCACCAATCCGGAACGCAAAGTTGGTGAACATAACTCAGTTATGGCCCTTTATCAATTATATACTTATACAAAAACCAACTTAGCTAACTATGGGGAACCACCTTGTAGGCAAATAGAAAGACAGACGACTAGGAACAACAATATTTAGATAGACAGGAAAGGAGAGGATAGGATAGGATAGAATGAGCTAAGATAAGACAAGACCAGCTAAGATAAGTTACGATAATTACTATAATCTATAAGATAAGAGACAATAAGATCAATAAGATCAATAAGATAAGGTAAGATGAGATAGACAGATAAGATAGACAGGTAGTTAGATATAGATAGATAGATAGATAGATAAATAAATAGACAGATCGATGGATAGATAGCCATAGACAAAAACATAGATTTCGATGAATTTTGGTTCGGTTACATGCGCGGCATGTGGACTGCACTGCACGCGGTGGATCTGGTGCAACCACTGATGTTGTATCCCGATTAGGGTCGTGGAACTCTATTGCGAGATTTTTTTTTCTAAACTCATCAGGATACAACATGAATAGTAATGTAAAACACATACATATCACACCATGATTCTATACACACCTTTTACATATCCATGATCCATGGATTACAAAAGATTACACATATCATCAACCGATTGTTCCATATGTTCCATTATCGAAATATGGGGATGGGTCAAAACCGACTATTACCATATTTGGGGAATGACCATCCATAAACCAGCTATGACTTAGGGTACCGTTTGGGTGCCAGGGTTTTGACTCATACTTGGTGGTGCATCCCACTTAGTAAGGAGGTTCTAACCCTACGTAAATCAACTATAAATGGACATGTTCAATAGCAAACTGTTATATTACCAGAGGGTATATTCCATTAATATCCCAGGAATCTTATTACCATAACGATTAGTTCACTTATTACCATAAGCAGTTATTAGTTACTGTATCTCCAGTTATTAGTTACTGTATGTGTAATCTATGCATATCATCATCATTCACCAGCGGGTCACCACGCTACCACGCTACCATCCCTTTGCTGCGGTCCCTTCTCACAGGCGCTGATCGCTGAGCTAAGGGCAGTCCTGAGTGGTGCCAAACGTCGTATGTTTGTTGCTTATAGTTCCATGGGATTTATCTACTTAGCATGGCCAATCTTAGATACCCTGCAACAAAAAACAACTTGACTTAGCTAGTTAGCAGATACTCCCATTGTCCTAGTTCATATCCAAATAGTTAAGATAGCGATATATCTACAATTATTGGATTTAAACAATGGTTTAGAACTTAACTATACAGTATATTTACTATAATTCCAATCGTCAACTTATGGCCACCTTAGCTATGAAGCACCACCTCCTGCCAGTGGTATTTGTAATGGGATCTACCGACGGAACGTGAGGCTTTTAATGATATGTTATCCGGGATGATACCCTCTGGTAAACAGCCACATAACTATGGACAGATCCACCATTGTTTAATGGGAAAATCCACTATTTCTATGGCCATGTTCAATAGCTATGTAAACGTTTACCAGAGGGTAATGATCATGGCACATCATGGGGCATGACCAAATTGGGGCTTTGATGTGTACAGTGTGTACAGAGATGAATCCAGCATTCATGGGGAGATATACTAGATATACCTGTAAAAATCAGATTTCTTCACTGAAGTTTGGTATAATCCAAACTTCCCCAAATTAGTAAATCCATGTCCACCCATATGGGCAGTTTTGAGTATGGGGGAGGGCTTCGCTAGTCACTTTTTGCCCGCAGTTGATGGACTTTGATGGACTTTGATTCGTGTAACCATGGCAATTTAAACTACGTAGCCATGGGAACTCAAAGCCCTAGAACTTGTGATATAAACATTATAATATGGTTACCCTCTGGTAATTTAACGTAACTATGGAAAATCACCATTTTTAATGGGAAAATCAACTATAAATGGCCATGTTCAATAGCTATGTTAAATTACCAGAGGGTATATATCCACTTTTATCCACTTAGTTCACTGGAACTGCACTTCCAAGCGGTGGCCATGATGAGAACAAATGAGCATTGCAAGAGATCCTTTTTGAGAAGGAACATGGCAATTGGTGCAGATAATCTTGGCAGGAGCACAGATTTTGTCCATGGTCCAACAAACTTGTATGAAGCTCATGTCCGATCACCATCTTGGACAGTGAACCCGGACGGATAAGATGAAAACCATCCCCAAGTATGGGGAAACAAGGCACTTGCTAGCGGTTTACTCGCTGAAGTCATTACGATCACTATTCCAAGCAATTACAGATCAGACAAAAACAAAATATGTGGAACTGCCAACAAGTAATTCTTGCTTCAATCCCCCATATCTAATTTTTCGGAATTCCAACATATTCCAACCAGCTACTCCTTAACCATACTGCAATCCAAGCTGCACAGTGCTCTGAAGGGATTGGTTTGGGAAATATGTCAAGAAATGCAGTGCCAATGGCCATTGAGCGCCTTCTTCACAGGCGCTGATGGCCTAGGGTGGCCCGGGTCACTTGCTCCGTTTATTGCTCCCTCCACGGGAATCTATGGGATGGTCGGATAGCTTTAGTGGGTTGTACGCCCAAAAACCCGAAACAACGACATGTTTCAGGCTGCAATCCATCCAGAAAACTCCACATATACCCCTCCTGACTTGGCGTTGTGGCGCTCAAAGAATGACCTAATTATTACCATCTGGTTATGACTAACATAGCCATGGAAAATCACCATTTTTAATAGGTAAACCATCTATAAATGGGCCATTTTCCATGGCTATGTTAAATAACCAGAGGGTAATTATTAAATTAAACATGGTCATTTCAGGGCTTGAAGCCATACGAGCCTAACCCATCCGATGATGTGTGGATAATAAAAAAACAGAGCCACGGCTATGCAGGCTTTCACTTTTCACACAATGAAATGATACAAACAGGGCCCGTTTTTTTGATGTACCCAAAAAACACATAAAAATCACGAACACAAGCGAAATGAAACAACAAGCAAGAGGATACCCACTACATCCCTAGCAACCAATCAAGAATGAATTGAGAATTGATAATAACCTTACCCTCAATCCCTGATCAATGGTGATAATGATAATCCCTATTGAACAATTCATCAAATCAATCCCAACAACAATGACATATTGAAAATAAACCATTCATTAAAGTACTAAATGTCCATGAAATCTTCACCCATTAGATCTTGCTTTATGGTTCAATCATTTTGAATAAACCCATTGAAATTGTTTGGTGGTTGTCGTAAACTAGATTAAACCAGATTTCATGAGACCAGACTTCCATGGAATCAACCATGAAACCATGAAATCTTCTAAGTCTGGTTGAATCTATAATGGTTCCATCCAAAACAAAAATGAATATTGAGGTTTTAAAATGAAATCCATTAAATCCAGGTTACATTAAAACATACTGTCAATGGAAGAAATCCTGCACCAGTTGGTAGATGAGCAAAATCCCATCTAATAATACCATCATTTACAGTGGTTCATAGTTACCAATAGTTACCAGCTGGTGTAGGATTTCTTCCATCCACGGTATAATCCATTAACATCCATTAAATCCAGGTTCCAATCAACAATATCAAAACGAATCCAGGTTACCCTCTGGTAATTTAACATAACTATGGACAATCACCATAGATATAGTGAATTTTCCCATGAAAAATAGTGATTTTCCATAGTTATGTAAACTTTTACGAGAGGGTACATTAAAAATCATTAAAACATCTCAAAACCCAACCATGAAACCTTCAATCCCCACATCAGCCGAGCGGCAGCTCCAAGGGTCACGGAGCTGAAAGTCAGCCGCTGCTGTGGAATTTCCAACATCAGTTCCAAGGCCTCGAAAACAACGGGCCGGGATACGGTGCAAGTGGCTGGTGTTATGCTCGAGGGTTCGTTTAGGACACCTGGAAATTATATGAAATTATGTCCAGAGCACATAATTGAACTACTCGAATTACTCTTCATCATCTTTGTGGGGCTTACGATCTGTATAACCCATGCAATTATAAAAGGGATAAGCAAATGACCTACAGGAAACTTGTTGACCAGCATTATTAGCCTCTTCAAAATGTTCAAAACATGTCAAAATGAGTCGGTGAATGGTTGGCTTTACGGTAATAAAACAACACTTAAACAGAATTTTCATTAGAGGCCACCGTGTTTAATGTGGGAGTTCACTCGCAGGCAGGCAGAAACTTTCTCACCGGGAGCAACAACTGTCAAACATGTGGACTTAACCGGCAAGTTGGGGTTCGTTACCCTCTGGTAAACGTTTACATAGCTATTGAACATGACCATTTATAGTGGATTTTCCCATTAACAGCATGGTGATTTTCCATAGCTATGTGGCTGTTTACCAGAGGGTAACTCATATCCCATTACGGATCCATGGTGCTGCTATATATGGTAACATGGATCCCATCAATATACGCCCTTTATGTTAGCATATATAGCAGCACCATGGATCCGTCATGGGTATTAGAAAGGGGATTTCAACCAGTCGAAAGCGGACATATGTTCGCTCCAACAGTTTGCTAGTCAAATGCTGGTAAATGGGTTCAGTGACCCCACAGGAGCCGAGACACTGTCTGCCAAAGGCCGGCACGTTCACAGCTGCTCATCAGTGAGTTGTAGGTGATCACATCCGGTCGCAACCTATACCGTGGGCCACTGGCAGTGGGTAAATCTCAACGGAAGTTCGGTGTATCCATGGGCCAACAAAAAAAAAGGCATTCCCTGCAAGTCCTGAGATTTGCTGATGAATATGAATATTCCCATGGGTCGATCTCCCATTTTTTGCTCGGTAAAAATGTTCCATTTCTTTGGCTGCTTCACCCCATGCTTTCTCACCATGATCCCATTTCCCATGTTGACCCCTTCAGAGCTGGACACTATCCAGAAAATCACGGCAAACAGATGCATACAGTAAGTATCCTTGATTCAAGGATCATCAAGGGGTCATGCCCTCACCTGCATCCCCCTGTCATTTCATGGGATGGTCAATGCAGAACATGACCTACTCTCAGGACCTAGCCCTGGATTTTCCCTGTCCCAGTAGCTGCAGAATTTCCAGATCTGCAAAGAGCTGAAAGGCTGACAGCCATTGCGAAGCTTCGCTACAGGCATTCATGCCTCAAGGCTGGCGCTTGGTGTTGGGATTAAAAAAGGTGGATTGTGAAAGCGATGCCAAAATGTGGAGCAACTCATGTGGAACAACATACGAGTACAACTGGTTGGTGGTATACCTACCTACCCCTCTGAAAAATGATGGAGTTCGTCAGTTGGGATTATTATTCCCAATATATGGAAACATAAAACATGTTCCAAGCCACCAACCAGACAATATAGAGTGTGGAAGTTGTACAGTCCAACTCTCATTGACTTGCTACACGATTGGAAGACCCTAAAGCAGAGCTTGGCCTCCAAAGAAGTGCTTCACACGGTCAGCAACGATTGGTCACAAACATGTGCAGGACACATTTTTTGTTCCACCAAAAGCTACCAGTCAGAGGGTTGGCAAATATGTTGGCAGAACTCCAAAATTCTTGTGGGCTAAGTCCCATGCAAGTCACAATATCCACCTCTCAGCACTTTCATCCCAGTTCGAATCATTTCAATGATCATTTCTACAAGGTGGCCCCCTAGTTATAAGTTGGTTTCCAAAGTCCATTAACTATAGCTATAATTAGTTCTAATTGACATAAGCCCTAGGAGTTATGTTCACCAACTTAGCTATCCTTTGGGGGTCCCACCCTTGTACTAATGACTCAACGGGGCCAACTGGCAGCTCCGCTGGTTTTGATTCAGCCAACACCCCGGTTCGATGACCCACTCAAGAATAGATGGTCAATAGTCGCTGTTAGTAGCCATGGTTGGTGGTTGACAAGCCCTTATCAGTTCTGGTGCCACCTTTCCATTATGTCCTACTATCCCACTTATGATTGGTTTGTTCTGGTTTTACACCCCATTTTTGGTATTTCAATCCATCATTTTCGAACCGTTGCATACCTGCCAGGGCTTGACTGTGGTCTTACTGGTTGAAGAGAGAATCTGGAATCTGCACCCTGCAAGATGAGGCCCCCGTTTGAGGCCGCTAAGTTGACGCACATCACTTGGTTCACTATGGTTTGTGTGGGACATACCCTCTGGTAAACTAACATAACAATGGAAAATAACCACGTTGAATAGGTAAATCAACTACAAAGTTCAATAGCTATGTCAGTTCACCGGAAGGTAACTATAGTATTCATGGGTTTATAAACCACCAAACATAAACCTCACATAACCTCACCTTATTTGGTGGTTAGTGGTGGTTAGAAAACATCTTCACAGAATTGGATGATGGGATTTTTGACAGGACAACCCTATATTTGCTGATGAAAAAACCATGGTTTCCGGTTCCGATTTTCCCTCAAACCAATCCATTGACACATGGTTTCCAGAAACCTGTCCCTTAAAGCCTTAAACTAACCAATTCTTGCGCTGCCAGGCTGCAGGAATTGCAAGTGACCAGCGTTCGCTTCAAGCGCAACGACTGGACGATGGAGGTCAATAACCAAATGGCACGCTGCCACCTGGGGCTGTGATGCCGCCATGGGGCCATGGGCAAGTGATATAAACATGTGTATTGTATTCATAATGTAATATAATTTTAGATTAAATTGTCATTATTTATTGTTATATAATATTATATATATACATATAATATATATATATACATACATTATACATATATGTAGGTACATATGTAATGTATGTAAGTGTTGTCACATCATATAAACGCATACACTATATCAATGAATAGTTTATTACTAGTGTATATATATATATATTCGTGTCAAAAAAAAACAACTAAATCATGTGATAACGAGAGAGATCTATCAGGCCACAAGTTTTCTTCTTTCCAAGAGGATCCCAACCATCCCAACCATCCCCAAATGGGAGTTGTTTATGGGAGGTGAATGGGTGCCTTTCCCACATCTTAAAAGCGGGGTGTTAAAAGAATCCTGAACTTAATGGTGCTTTTCAATAATATGTGTTGATAATGTGTGATATAACTGAAATGGACAAGGTTGGGATTGGATACAGTGCTGCAGCCGAGCTATACTAGCTATGCCTTGCTAGCACCACACCTGGTGCCATGGTGCGCCAGGTGCGTTTCAATGCCAGACTTACGACTTGATCGGATTCGATTCGATGCTAAAAACAACGAATCTTCTCCGAGGGTGCTGCGATCTAAAGAGACTTGGAAACCACTGCTGAATCACCACACTTACCCTCTGGTAAACGTTTACATAGCTACTGAAAATGACCCAGTCGAAACAGTGGATTTTCCCATGAAACATGGTGATTTTCCATAGTTTTTTGATGTTTTTTGTATGTTTACCAAAGGGTATCTTCTTTTTACCAGTCATTGATGGGATAATCATGGACCATCCATGAATATCCCAGGAATTTATTGAGCCTACATCAACCATCAGCCAATCATGGCCTTTTTCAGCCAGGTAGCCTGCAAAAAAATGCAGATTCTTAGCTGGTTTTCTCATAGATAATTCCATTGATTCCAAAAGACTAGCTAGGATTCAAGTACCCAAGATTGACATAGAATGACATAGACATCAACTATGTTTTCAATTCTCACTGGGTATGTGTCAAAACCCTGGTAACCTAACGAAGCCAATATAGATGGTAAATGGATGTTCATCAGCAAAATATTTGGACAAAAAGTTTTGACTCATATCTTGGTTACACAGATAAAAACATCACATTTTCTGTTGGATAATCTGCCATTTTCAGCCGCTGATCCTTGAAAGATGATCCGATCCGATCGGCCCAGTGACTGATGGCCACGGCAAGCGCTGATCGCAGCGTTGCACATCCTAAGTCCGCAACTGTTGTTGGGGATCGGTACCTGGCCTGGTAAACGTTGACAAAAAATTGGGATTATAGTGGTATAACCATAGGAAAATGGAGGTTTACCCTCTGGTATATGGAAAATCACCATGTTATTCATGGGTAAATCCACTATTTCGACTGGGCCATGTTCAATAGCAAACTGTTAAAATTACCAGAGGGTAACAGCAACAGAAGCCCGTGGCGATTCCACCAACATCCAGCGCGAGGCTCATGATATCAGGCTGCAAATATCTCCGGACGGTCTCTTCGAAAAAAATGGCCAAAGCGAATTGCCACTCGTTGGCCTGTCACAATGGATTCAATGTGGAGTCTAAACGCAAGCAACAGCATGTAAATCTGAGTTTCCAAGCGTTTACTTCTATCATTGTGCCCCAACATATTGTAAAAGTGAAACTTAGCTCAATAATCAATGTTCGATGCAAATATACTCATAGACTTAGTCTTTAAGATGTCTTATAAGTATTCAACCAAAATTTATATAAGAACTACTTTAACAATGGATCCCACATTAGGTAAGCCTTGAACGTTCCCAGCGATGAGTCCTAGTTTCTCCCATCACTTCACAGGATGTTTTTTGTTAATAATCATTGTCATTACAAACAAAAAATAACAACCATACCATTCATAACAATAATCACATAACATATCACTAAATGGGTTATCGTTAATAATCATTGTCATCAATAATCATTAGTAGTCACCATATCAATTGTCATTGATAATCATTTATAATCATTGTAACATTGTTATTATGATAATAATCAACATTTTGGGGTACCACCATTTTTGGAAACCTCGTAATATATACTCATCCCATCACCAAATCTATGAATAATCCGTAGTAATCCCATAGTAATCATCTAATAATTGTCATCGATTGATAATCACCCACAAAGTAATTTCATAGTTATACTATTAAGCATGAACACAGTAAATCATGCTAATATATAGTAATAATATATATATAATATATATTATATTTATAGTAATCCCATATTTTATATTATGTTATATTGATAATCTATCCTACGGCTCCAAGCACCGTCTCAGACTGTATTTGGAGTTCTTTTGTTGGGTCTAAAAACCTTCTCAGAGGATATTTGGAGCACTAGGGCTAGTAATATATATATATATATATTGTAATCCCATTGCGTAGTAATATTTTGATGGTAATTAACATAGTAATATATAGTGATCCCATACTGTAGTAATCCCATAGTAACTAGTAGTCCCATAGTAATCATCAATTTGTTCCAGAATCATCCCATTTATGATATCATGTCATTAATGTATAATCCAATAGAAATAAATTATAACCATATTTTTCATTGGTGTTTCCGGCCATCATATGCCACTATGATAATTTAATCACATTAAATCCTCGAAAGTTTCATAACTGGTTGGTGGTTTTAACAATCTTGAAATATATGAAAATCAATGGGAAGGATTATCCCATTATATTATGGAACATAAAACATGTTTGAAACCACCAACCAGATTATATAATATTACCATTATCTCTCATGAATATTCCATGAACTATTCCCCTATTATCCCTACTATGCTACTATTGTTGATGCTTAAGTCTACCATTTTCAAATCATAAAATGCCACTATGATAATTTAATCACATTAAATCCTCGAAAGTTTCATAACTGGTTGGTGGTTTTAACAATATTTTGATAATATCATTATCCACTATGATAATATTATAATTAATCATTAATATGTCACTATGAATTATATGATCTTTAATTATTATGAAAAGGTGGCATACTAATAATTAATGAATTAATATGCATTAACATATCATTAATCATTATGCCACTATGATAAATTTCATACAATTCCCCATCCACCTTTTCGCATGCGCTCACCGCAGCGCTGAGCTGCACCACGTTCCTTGCGTTCGTCGCTGACAGCTGCAGCGCCTGGGACCACTGGAGGCCTCGGCTCGGTGTCACCGAAGCGCCGAAGAAAAACGCTGGAACTGGTGGAGTTTCGCTGGGAAAAATGAGAAAAATGGGTGGATTTCCATTGCGAAAACTAGTGGAAACATGAAAAAAACGGAAAAAATGTCACCATATATTTCACCTGAAAAATGCAGGTATCAAGTTTTTTCCAACCTGAATTTCATCGACCCCAAAAATGAAAATCAAATAGGACTGTTCAATGATTTCCATAAAATGGGATTTGTAATTAGGAATAAATGGGATGTTCGGATCATCAATGATCATCATGGATCATCATGATAATCCAGAAGCTGTTTTTTTTTGAATCGGGGGTATCGGGGGTACCTCACGTCGACAAACTATGGAAATGACCATGTGGCCATGGAGAGATTCGCATGTGCCATATGGGTATGGATCAATACCTATTAATACCATTTTTAGGGGGATGAACATCCATTTACCAGCTATTTTTATGTTCACCAGGGGTACAAGGTTTTGACCCACTGCCATATATTTTTGTCATCAATTCGTAGCCTATCCCCATGTTTTTGAATCTGATTCAAATTTCAGTTGCTCTAATGATGGGTATTGTGTTTTCTGTTTTCACAGTCTGGTTTTTATCCTATATGTTTTTTTTCATTTATGTTCTATAGAAAAATCACGAAGAAACTATCCTGTCGCATCCCAGACTTTGAACAGAATCACGTGCGGATCTGCCCAAACTTGCAGAATACTTGGAAAAACTGACCAACTAATGAACCACACCTGTAGTGGTATGTAGTGGTTTTAGATCCATCAAAATTCGAAAGTAGTGTGACATCAAATAATTTAAGGTTTTTATCATGTTGGACATTGCAGGACCCAACGTACAGCATTGGGCAACCCATGGTTGCTTCCGTTGTTTGCCCAGGTGAAAAAAAAAACGAAGCACCCAGTCGCAAGCACTGCAGAGACGCGAGTTGTTTTTGGTAGAATTTCTATATAAATCACAGCGATTCACCCAGAATGGTAGTTAGTGAGCCATGTGTTTGGTTTTGGTCACCAAAACTGGACATGGATGAAAGCATTTTGAAGCCCTGATATAGACGGATGGATAGGTAGGTAGGTAGGTAGGTAGGTAGGTAGGTAGGTAGGTAGATAAATAGATAGATAGATAGATAGGTAGATAGATAGATAGGTAGATAGATAGATAGATAGGTAGATAGATGGGTAGATAGATAGATAGAGATGGATAGAGATAGATAGAGATAGATAGATATAGATAGATATAGATAGAGATAGATAGAGATAGACAGAGATAGATAGAGATAGAGATAGATAGAGATAGATAGAGATAGAGATAGAGATAGAGATAGATAGAGATCGATAGATATCGATGGAGATAGATAGAGATAGATAATGATAGATAACGATAGTTAATGATAGATAATGATAGATAATGATAGATAATGATAGATAATGATACTATTGATAGATCGAGATAGACAGAGGTAGACCGAGATAGATTGCGATAGATCGATAGAACGATAGATCGATAGATGGATCGATCGATAGATAGAGGTAAATAGACAAATAATTACATGCATATATAGGTAAATAGACAAATATATGGATAGATGTACCAAAAAAAACATTGGATACGTGGGCTAGATCGATTTAAATAACAGAATAGAGCCATCTATACATATCATCCCAATAAAAAAACGCCCCGGCATCGCCAAGGCACCCTTCTCACAGGAAGTGATCAAGGCGCCCACTGTAATCCTCGGGCTAAACATCGAAGGGCGAGTCCCGTCCCTGGTATATATTTTGGAGGAAATACCATCAACAAAAAAACATATGGAAACCTTGCGACAGAAATTTGTGCCTCGAAGCAGAATTGCCTTCCCCCCAGAGTCATTCTTGAAAAAATCGGAAGCATGAAATATGATGAAATATGTCCCTTTTGGAATAATTCGTTTTGCAATTGTGGGTGCGCTGCACCTCCACCCCCGTTCAGGATATCTAATCCTGTCACAGGATCTGCCTCTGGATACACCCAAAATTGGGTGCGTTGAGGCGTGGCAGCCGTGTGCAACAAAACTGGACTGTACGCCTCACTCCACAAACAGGTGCCAGAACTCTGCTCCCTGAGTAAGCCTTTTCTCATGATGACTCCAGGAACTCTTTTTCCTTGAGAATTCTGACCTTGCGTTTGGCCTCGTGGGCGTGCTGATGGAAAGTTTTGCATTTGATTGTGGTCTAAATGCAGTTGAAATGTGGTTGTTTTTTGGGAAATGTTTCTTACTATGCAAATGCTACCGTTAAGTAACCTGTCTTGTGATATCATCCCTGGTGACGGGAATCCTTTCAACCCCAAATCAAAGGGAAAATGAACATATAGAAACCAGCAGAAGTCACTGCCAAATTCGAGGCACTTGAGTTCTGAGGAATTCAAATCGAAACAGGAAGAAGTTCATGATGTCTATAGGTTTAGGAACAGCGTGAATCCCAGGATTAATATGTCCATTTAGAAACAGCAAGAGGAACAGCAGGAGACACAGCGATCAATGTGGGGGAAAATTGATCCCACTTAGGTCTTTCCAAGACAGTCGAAAGGGCTCAGGAACCCCAAGGTACACAGTCATCAGTCATCCATTAGCATATTTTTCCTTGCCCAATTCCGGCAGAGGAGAGCTATAGATTCTCAAAAGAAAAATCAGGGCGGATGCCAACATAAACATTTTTGGGCGTATGGAAGTCCCCTGCAGAAAACATATACTTTTATCAGACAGAGTGGGCCACATATCCATGATAGATTTCATTTCAATCTCCCCTTTAAAATCCTTTTATAATCTCATTATATAACCCATATGTTGCGAATCTATCCCACATATCCCCATGCAGTTATAGAGTTTGACAGTTATAACTGGCGTATAATCTCATGTAAATGATTCATAACCTTAGTTGCAGGAGTTATACCATCTGGTTATTTAACATAGCCATGGGGAAATCCCAACCATAAATGGAGGTTTCTAGCTGGGAAAATCATCTTTTTTTTTGGGGGGCCATGGCTTCCATGGCTATGTTGAACAACCAGAGGGTAAATTAAAAATCATTAAAATCTGGATTTAATGTATGTTAATGGATGTTAATTAGGTTCATGATGTTGAAGGTTTCAAACAATGTTATAACATCAGCATCACTGATGAACTGGGGCCATAACTGTGGGTGACATCTTGGGGACAAGCTTCAGATCTGCTTCCAACCCCTGGCTCTTCATGTCATCGAAGACGCGAAACGCGGAAGACCATTGCCTGAGCGGAACACAGCGGTGCGGATCACGGTGGGAAGGAACTGTCATTGAACGGAACTTCAAAAATGATACAGGAGCGCTGGAAGGTTATAAGGAGATCTTATAATGATCATGTGGATTATATAAATCACTGGAGGGGGTAGAACTTAGATAGATGAATTAACTTGCCATAGAATGAATATCCGTGAGCGAGGTTCAAGGATATGAACCAAATGATACTCTTGCTGCTTGTTGCTGCTTAGGAATGGTGTAGTGATCTGATTCATAACTATCCATAACCATCACCAACAATCCCATTCCCATTCCCTCAGCACCACTAAGTACTTATGGTCAAATGCCCTGTCTCTGCTGCATTCATCAAACCAAATTTCAAGCTGAATGATCACAATTATTTTTTGGTCAAACTATTGAATGTTCCGGGCAAGGAAAACAACAACCAACATCAACCATGGTTTGCACCTCAATTTTCGTTCAAAACGTGAATTTCAGGCAGGCTTGAAGTGGAAGGATAAACATGTTTATCAGACTAACGACATATCATGTTACGCATGCACCCATTACATATGGTTCTTATATCTATGACCCTCTATCGGGTAGTGAGAAGTATTGTATGACGCGACACAGGAAGGCACTCATCGTGATCAACGGATTCGCACGGATGCTTTCAAACCCAAAAGTCAACAATCAATAGGGATGGTTTGATGCCGGAAGAAAAATCACAACAACCATACATATATATATATACCCAAAGATCTTAGAACCTTGAAAAATCTGGGGTCCCAAGATTGTTCCGGAACAATTCAGGTCATGAGTGCAAAACCCGGTTTTGGTCTTTTGGTATTTTGGTGTTTTGGCTCTGTCGAAGTGCCTGCGCCTTGGTTTTCCATCACGCTGGGCCCTCAGGTCAGTCTGCCTAGTTCGGGTTAAATTCTGTTCCACATATTGGCCTTAGACCAAGCATCCGCTGCAGCAATTAGATATCTACGGAGGGTCTTTTCTACAGCTACCTGGGGGGATACTCTCCTCATGAGACGACAAGACTTCCCCACCAGGTCCTCTTCCATTTGAACTCCAAAAACCATCGGGTTCAGTACGACACCGTTCAAGTCAGCTTGCCACAGCATTGATCTAAAAATATGCGAAAGCATATGTGCCTTTGCATTCACTAAATACAAAAGATACCCTTCCTGCTTGGCTTGGGATGCCAAGCTCATATACAAATCTAAGAAAACAAATGCCCTTTTCGCAATGGCCACTGCTTCCCAAGAAGGAATCCAAAGAGGGGCAGCGTAGAGCTTGGACCAGACCTGGTTGATGACGCGTGCAGCCAGAGCCTTGGAACGTCAGAGGGCAATAACCACCACACCCATGTGAATCATTGTGAATCTTTCAAAAACAAACAATGTGGCAACATCCGTCCCGTAGCCCCCACATGTTTGTCAGCAAGAAACCGTCTTGACAAACAGGCTGTCAGGTTCAAATTCCTTCTCGTGCCGGTGCAAATAAAATTCGACAAACTTCATCAGTGAGGTGGTGAAATTGCCCTTGGTCCAACCACCAGTGGGGTACTCTGTACCTTTCACATTGAAAAGTTCCTTTGTAAATTTCGAAGCGTAAGTCTGACGCTGATTGCGTCTGCAATACTGTCTGTATTTTTCGTACAAGGCATCCAGTTTAGCATCAATATTGCCCTGTGGCATTGTAGATGTAATCAAGGCTATGGCATTGGAGCAAAAATTTCGCCCCTCACCCAAATGCCAAGTATGCCAGGGATCCGGCGCTAGAAATGTTTCCGGGTAGGATACGTCCCGGCAACAGTTCAGAATAAAGTTCGGGATTGAGTCCCAAGGAGGAATCACCCCCATGTGGAACTGCCATTCAGCGAAAATTGACAAGTCTTCAAAAGGGATTGAAGGCTTCCCACCTTCACATAAGTGACAAACCCCAGGACATGGTTTCGTCTTCTTCGCATGGCCATGCTTTGGCTGGTTGTGAAACGATCTTTGCAGCTGCCCTGCCTTGGCCAGGAAAGGCCAATCACCTTTCATCGCAATTGGAGCGGCCCAGTACTTCCGACCATCCGGCCCCAACAGGCCTTCGGATGTAACCAATGACATGTCTTCAGAAAGCTTTTCCAGTAGACAATGGAAAGCCGAATCATTTTCCCCATATGAAGTCTTCGGCAAGACAGCCAAACAAAATCTAGTACAGTAAGTGCTTCCAATGTAGTTCATCTCCTGGTTGGGCCTCCGAGATGGGGCAGTCTTTTTGTACTTGTGCCTGGAATCTACGCCGGCACCAATGGGCGAATGTGCTGAAAGGATCATCACTGCCGATCTCTTACGTCCACGGCCTTCGTCCCCGTGAAGAAACAATGGGACAGTCCTTCGTAAGGATAACTTCCCTTCATCACTCAGTTGAAATAAGTTGTTGTGCCCATGGCAAACCCGATATCTGTCCCAAAAAAGCTGCAGCTCAAGCTCAGCAGTGGCCATGCAGTCAGCGCCGGCCAGTCTATGCCAGTTGTGGCTTGTCCTCAGGATGCAGGTGGGAATAAGGATGGATATAGACGTTCCACTACAGATGCCACTAGTGAAAAAAGAGGCATAATATTCATGAAAAAACTATGCTACCTACCGATTGGATCCCAGGTTCAAAACAAACCGAAGCCAGTCCGATAGCATCAAGACATGAAAGACTCCAGATGATGCCAACTTGACTGGAGTCAAAGGTATTGGAAGGGCAAGGTCAAACTCTCCACATGTTTTGTGGACTGCGTGTTCAGCATGTTTCTCTGATTTCCGAGCTAGCGAATGCAAAGCAGGTGCTACAGCAGAACCAGCTTCCCCAGTAACAGCCCTGGCTGTCCGCACTGCAGATGCACATGAGGCCTCAGTACGCCAAGCCAAAACCAAGGCAAAGAATGTGTTGAAAGGATGTGCTAGCAAGCGGACTGCCAAACTTACCAAACTGCGCTATACCTCTGCACAGCAAGCTGCAACGCAAGTTTTAATCCGAACCAAGGACTATCTAGCGCTAAAGTTTTGAAGCCAGCTGCAAGGAAAAATCCTCCTGGTGGCTCTAATTGCTGCAGCTATATCTAATTATTGGTTTCTTCCCGAAGCAGCGACTCAGTGGATTTCACCGTGGTTTCAGGGACCACGGCCACGATCCAATACTTTCTCTCCATTGTCAGGGGGTCCACTTGGCATGGTCCTTAATAGGGATACGGGGTCATAGTGGCAATCACTTTCAACTTCTAGATCATTTTTCATCATCCCAGCTTGCATTTGCAAATGTATTTCTGGTATTTTCATTGGGGCACAAAATCACCCAAAACAGAAAAATAATCCGAGTAACTGTTATGGAGACCCAAAGACTTTGCGCTGGTGTTGCCCAAAAGACTCAAAATTTCACGAATAGTAAGCCATTGCCCTGAAGGGATGGTGGATTAACACTACTAAGCGAAAGGGTGCCTGCACAACAAAAATTGTAACATGATGAAGGGAACGTTTGGTATTGGATGGTGTTGTTTTGGCTAGTCCCACCTGAAGACTGGACGGGTGTATTGCGGCGATCGGACATAACAGGCTACCTTCGAAACAAAATCCTTGAGCCTTCAAAATACCCTGGCATTTTGAAGATGGCGGAATAGATAAGCAGTCAACATGGTTCAGTAGATAACAGATGTTTTAACCAATAGCCTTTGAACATGGAGGGAAGCTAATCCTACCACCACCGAGTCAAGGCCATGTTCATGGCGATCCTCTGCTAATGCATGCCAGCCGGGTCTGCAACTCAAGATGGGTCGCTTTTGGTGGCTACATGATTTTATCGTTTGAAACCATCCGATTTGGATGGAGGTTCTTTCAAGCATTTATATACAAGGTAAGTAAAGAAAGGGCCCTCCAAGTTGGCCGCAGGAACCGTATCACCTCCCAAGCGAGTGTTCTTGCATCCACTGAGTCCTTAGGCAAGCCCAACCAAAAAATGGGTAGCACATGTTGAATTAAAAACTCAACAAAATAACATTAGCATTTTGGTTATTTTTTTTAAGAACTTCCATAGTCAGATTGGCACCCCAAAGAAACGAACATAGTACTTTAAATTAGTCCAATTCTGATGAGGTTCCAAGGTATTCTTTAATGAGCACGGCTTCCATCATAGCAGCAGGAACTGGAGTTGCCGACATGTAGATTGCAACCAACCGATCAAACCCTTGTATGCCCGCATTTTTTGAGTAGCCATAAACATCATTACTCCATCTCCATTCCAATGAATGTGTGAACCCGAACTTGTAGGTGCAAGGGTAATTCCTTTTCAGGATGGATCGTACCTCTTGAAAGCAATGCTGTAAAACAGCACCTGTGGCCAATTGTTTTTTGGGAGTACATGACTAATATGTGGAGCATTCAGTTCGGCGAGGCGAACTTCCAGACGTGCCAAGTTTTCCATATCTGCGGGGATGAACTCGCTCCATTCGTCCCTGAGGTCAACCTGGCTAAATGAACTGCACGGCGGGCCCAGCACAACTGCTGCCTCCAGGGGGTGCAGGTCGCGAAACATCTTGAAGTAGGTAAGTAGGTTTGTTTTTTTTGTGGGAAAAATGTAATCAAATTTGTTAGCAGAACCCCACCTGTGGCTGGGCCTTTGGAATCTGAAGGAGCTCAAGCAGCCATTCATCATCGCTATCCATTGCCATAGCTAGATGGTTGTGGTGTTGTGGAAATAGAGTCTGAACATTCAGTTCTTACAATGGTTCTAGTGGACTTTGATATATCATGATGTTTGTTGCGTATGGTGAAAAACTAAACATCAGAACGTTTTATTTTACCGTTCTCTTGTTATGACATCATTGGGCATGCCACAGATTTGGTTCGGCCTGTCTGTCTTGGCAATTGCGAGGCATGTCAAGGTACAACAAATTCAGAAAACACTTGGGGATGCTGCGAAACAACTTGCAACCTTGAGGCCAGGACGCCATCACCAACACTTGCCGCGAGCTGCCGAAGTGTGAGCCCTGGACCTGGCTGTCATTGGAGCCGAAGATACAAGCAAGAATTTATCTTATCAGGCTTAAAATGAATCGACAGTGCAAAGCTTTGAGCAGGGCTTCATTTTCTCTCAGAAGCTCCCATATGTGATTCCCAAACTGGTTCGGCCACTGGTTCGTTGGGACCGAGACAAACATTTCAAGTTGAAAGTATATTGCCCATGCTGGTGTGGGCCGAAAGTTTCTGTCACAAATATTTCAGCGTGGCATCCAACATGCCCCAAGTAAACTGCACATTTATTTCCCCATGTGCTGTCACAGCGGGGCCCCCCGTCAAAAGAGTTCATTCCTGCCGCCTTTCTCGAACCGGCAGACTTAGCTTTGGCCTGACAGTTGGAGGGATCAAGACGTGCATTCCCCAAGGTGGATTGGCAAGTGACTTCAGCCGGCCTTTTTCTTTGGCCTTTTGGCAGGCGTGCTCGGGTCAGCGGCGGGTCGTTTGTTTGACCCCGTTGTGGTCTGTCCCTGCTTCTTGTTCCATGATGCTTTCGCACCCCTTAGACTCTTGGATCATCTAAGATTTAACCATCAAACAAATAGATTGGAACATCATAATTTCCACACACTGAACTTGTTGAGGGTTTGACCGGATCTTCACTTCCAGTGCCAATCCTTTCGAGCACCTTACCCATGAACTATTGTTGAACGGTGAACAGGTTGCCGAACATAGGCTCTTGTATGCTTTAGTAACCATAATGCAACGTATTCCTGCCTGCAGGAGAAAAGGACACTTCCTCAACTTAGCTAGGCACGTGTAGGTAGCACTTTCGATCTTCTTGTCAATTTCCGCCTCAAGCCTGAGGCCCAGAACCCCTACTGGCAGGGAAAGGGCTACCTCTTGAAACTTATATATATTTGGCGATATCTTCACATTTCTATACATGTCTAAGAGATATCTTCCAATAACTTGAATAAAGGCAGGTAACCCAACATAGCCCTGAAGGTCACCTTTGGTTTTGACATGCATCAGGGTATCATATTCGTTTTCCAATGCGTTGCACTTGTCGGCAAGGTCCTTCACTGCCCTTGGCTGGAGCAGGAGAAAAGAGCACCAGGGAGGGCGCTGAAAAGTCAAAGGCTAAAACCCGTGTTGAACTGTCGAAACCCATGGGTACATCCTATGTATATATGCAAACAAAGGTCTGTGTTGCCTTTGGATCATCAAAGTTTTTCTGCAGCTCACCAGAAAGTTGATGTAGCTTACTCGTTTTCTGGAGCACTGACTGCATGAAGCTTTTCAAATCCTTCTCCTGGGAAATCTAAAGTCGGGATAGAGAAGTCCATGCAAACCAAAGATGAGGGGGAACATGACCATACTGCTGCGCATCAACAAGACAAGCGGTTGGCAGGAGACGACATGTCCTTGTCAGCTCCAGTCTGTGTAGCAGGCTCGCCGCCAGGGGTGTCACCAAACAAGGCATCCATGATGCCAGGCTTATTGGGGCCCTCCATAGGGTCATCACTTTCCTGATTGGGTCCATGATACCAGATGGGGGAGCATATCCGGAACACTATCAACATAGACTAATTTTCATATAGGCCGATGGATGAGCTGGTTGAATCTAGCATGTGATTGAATTTAGAAAAGAGTCAGCATAGGAACGTTGCTTTGACTTCTCCACATCAGTCTCTTCGTAGGCGGCAGTTCCGGTGGTTCTGACATCAACCCAAAATTCGTCCACTCCGTCGTATTGGTTCTTCCTGAAACAGGGAGGTGCATTGGCACCCTAAGGGGCTATAGCATCATTTGGAATCATGTGTTATTCAAATTAGGAAATTCAATTTTGAAGACCATGTCGCCTCACAAAAGTGGCCCCATTAGCCCGGCATTTCTTCACAGCTCCTTCGATGCGAGTCCTGAGCGATTGCTATGGCCCTGTTTAAAAAAATTGTAGGTACAACATGCAGTAAGGGAATCCAAGTACTCAATCCCGAACCTGTTTCAACTACTTAGCCTCTGACTCATCCCAGGAAAGAGTATCCCTCATCTCAGACTTGGAATACCACCCTTTCTCGGTTTGAAGACTGGCTTTGTTGCGGCGCTCATGAATCACCGTGATTTCCAGAGTGTGCCCCGGGGGGGTTCGAACTGTTCAATTCGAGTTCGAACTGCCTTCGTAGGTGTGCCTCGAGGGGAGCGGGGGGGGTTCGAGTTCGAGTTCGAGGGTTCGAGTTAACCCGTGGGGGTTCGAAACTGGTTCGAATAACCAGTTTGTTGATTGGCTTTCATTTTCTCTCCCTGTTCCTCTTCCTTCTGCTTCGGATTGGATTGGGGGGTTGGGGGAAGTTCGAGTTCGAGTTCGAGTTCGAGTCGAGGTCGGGAGGACACTTTTTTTTTTTGGGCGTGGGGAGTTTTTAGTTCGAGTTTCGAGTTTCGAGGTCGATTTCGAGATTCGAGTTCAGTGTTCGAACTGTCATCTTCGAGGGGACAGGGGGGGGGAGGATTTCGAGTTCTAGTTCGAGTGTCCAGTCGGTATAATTTTTGCTTTTCGTTGGGCGGGGGGGGGATTTCGAGTTTCAGTTTCGAGGGTTCGAATTGTTATTGTTCCAGGGGGATTGGGGGTGTTGGCTTGACATGGATGGTGCAGCCAGTTGCCGTCTAAATTTGGTCATTGTCTCGTAAAACAAGTAGCATCCAACCATACAGCTTGGATGTTTTTTTTTTCGTTCCGCTCGGAGCGATGATATGCCAACTATACGAAGCGTCGTTGCTTGGCGAAATCAAACTTAGTTGCCTTAGATTGGACATGATTTCAAGATCCCTCAGTACTTTAACGTGGGGTCTGGGCCTAGAAAAAAATCGGTCTAAAATGATGACCCCTAACCTTTGAGAGAGGTTTTGGAGCTTTAAATTCCTGGCCCCTAACCTCTGAAGCCGAACTCTCACTTCCAACCACCTTTTTGAATTTGTTTTGCTAATTTCCTGGTGCCCAACGTCCAACATCCAATAAATTTACCCCTCTGATAGCCAAGTAAGAAAATTATTTCCTGGATGCTTGCGTTGGTAACATGCCATATCTCCCCCCCTCAATCTGATACGGAAAAAAAGTAATTCCTGGCACCTAACTTCCCGGCTGACAGCTCGCAGTCTTTCAGAGCTTGACCGTGAATGCATACTCGGAAAGGTTTTTTTTTCCCCTCCGGGGGGGGTCGAGTTCGAGTTCGAGTTCGAGTTCGGCGCGGCCGCCGCCAGGTCAAAATCGAGTTCGAACTGCTCTGGGGCGAGTTCGAACGCGAGTTTGAACTGTGTCACCGCCAGTTCGAACTCGAGTTCGAGCATGTGGACCGCGAGTCCGGACTCAGAAAGCTTGTTTTTTTTTCCCGGGGGGGGGGGTGCGAGTTCGAGTTCGAGTTCGAGTTCGACGCGGACGCCGCCAGGTCAAAATCGAGTTCGAACTGCTCTGGGGCGAGTTCGAACTGTGTCACCGCCAGTTCGAACTCGAGTTCGAGCATGTGGACCGCGAGTCCGGACTCAGAAAGCTTGGTTTTTTTTGCCGGGGGGGGGGTTCCAGTTCGGGCTTGAGAGCACAAGCATTCTCGATTTGTCGGGGCTAAGTTTGCCGAAGGTCATTGATTTCCTGGGGGTTGATGGCTTGACATGGTGTGCAGCCAGTTGCCGTCTAAATTTGGTCATTGTCTCGTAAAACAAGCAGCATCCAACCATACAGCTTGGATGTTTTTTTTTCGTTCCGCTCGGAGCGATGATATGCAAACTATACGAAGCGTCGTTGCTTGGCGAAATCAAACTTAGTTGCCTTAGATTGGACATGATTCCAAGATCCCTCAGTACTTTCACGTGGGGTCTGGGCCTAGAAAAAAATCGGTCTAAAATGATGACCCCTAACCTCCTCTGAAGCCGAACTCTCACTTCCAACCACCTTTTTGAATTTGTTTTGCTAATTTCCTGGTGCCCAACGTCCAACATCCAATAAATTTACCCCTCTGATAGCCAAGTAAGAAAATTATTTCCTGGATGCTTGCGTTGGTAACATGCCATATCTCCCCCCCCAATCTGATACGGAAAAAAATTAATTCCTGGCACCTGACTTCCCGGCTGACAGCTCGCAGTCTTTCAGAGCTTGACCGTGAATGCATACTCGGAAAGGTTTTTTTTTCTCTCCGGGGGGGGGGGGTCGAGTTCGAGTTCGAGTTCGACGCGGCCGCCGCCAGGTCAAAATCGAGTTCGAACTGCTCTGGGGCGAGTTCGAAGGCGAGTTCGAACTGTGTCACCGCCAGTTCGAACTGGAGTTCGAGCATGTGGACCGCGAGTCCGGACTCAGAAAGCTTGTTTTTTTTTTCCCGGGGGGGGGGGCGCGAGTTCGAGTTCGAGTTCGAGTTCGACGCGGACGCCGCCAGGTCAAAATCGAGTTCGAACTGCTCTGGGGCGAGTTCGAACGCGAGTTCGAACTGTGTCACCGCCAGTTCGAACTCGAGTTCGAGCATGTGGACCGCGAGTCCGGACTCAGAAAGCTTGGTTTTTTTTTCCGGGGGGGGGGGTTCCAGTTCGAGTTCGGGTTCGAGCGGGGCTCACTATGGTGATTTCTTTCACGAACTTCTCCTGAGTGATCCCCATGCTGCCAAAAGATACCATAAATTTGAGACTGTGTGGTACGTATTTAACAGAAATAGCATTGAAGCTGTGACATAACAGTTGTAAGGCACTCCTTGTCCCAACCACAGTTTTCAAACTGTTCCAGAAGTTCATCACGGTTGGTATTGCCCTTCCATTGCTCATGCAACCATTGCGGGCACTGCAACTTACCGGAAGGTTTGCGCTCGCAAAAGCGGCGCAAGCGAGCTCGCTTGGCTGCCATAGTTTCCTCACAGGCACAAGTTGGGGAAGTGGCGAGAAGATAGGCGATATGATAGAAGATTTGATATGGCGGGATGTCATGGGACATGATTTGACTTGATGTATGATAGATGAGTTATACGTGATGTATGTAAGTATTTTTTAAAGTAAGACATTGTCAGTTGTAGTCGACGTGATAAATGATATGAAATAAAAAAGATAATATGAAATGGTGTGATAGATGGTTTTGATATCATATATACAGTATACCTTATGATATATCACTATTGCATGAGCTCAAAGGTTAGGGCCCACGTTTCGGGGACCTTTTGGCGTGTTATGTGACAACCAATTTGATCGATGTATTATTTAATTTGATGTGAAATAAACATGATATTCCAGACCTTGGAGATTTTCCAATAACATATGACCGTCCTAGCCTTAAGGACCACCCATGGATACCCTAGGAAACAATCCTCAGCTTCGGCATCCGGAGGCTTTTCAGCTGCTGCAGTTGCCGGTGCTCCCGACGAGGTGCCATTCTCACGGCTTGGGTCGGGATTGGCTGGGGTTGGCTCAGTGGGCGAATGGGCTGCCCCTTTGGCAGGGGGTGTTTGAAGCGGCGTGGATCCCAAACTAGAAGGTGTTGTTGGGGTGCGTGCCTTCCTCTTGAACATCTCAAGCTCACACAATGCCTTGTCGAGCATTTTCTTCATAAGTGCCTCCAATGACCGGGATGGTTTTGGGGGCTTACTCTATATGATTCATCTGTTGTGAAAGGAGATGAACGCAGAACACCCAGATCTTTGGTTACAAGCACTACTGGGGTTAGATGATGTACCGGCACTGGGGTTATTATTAGTAATAGAACTTGAAATCAGACATTAAATTGGGATCCCATTGTCCATACTCAAATATATAAAAAGTCCCCATATATTCTATAGCCACCCGGGCCACACATACTCACATACACGGAAGACACACGCCTCACGGGTTGCTGCAGCTTCCACATGAGCACGCATCTCATTTAAGTCAACACGATCCCCATCCGGTGCTGCAGAAGGGGCAATAGATCGATGTTCTCGAAGTTCCTCTTCTGTTGCCTGAGATCTTGGCAGTTTGGTATGCATCTTGAAAACGTATCTAGAACATACCAGCTCGCACATGCACATAGATTATCACACAAGTTGGAAGGGAATAGTTGCTCAAACCATTGTGTAACTTGCCCCTCAACTTAAGAACTTCGGAATGTGAACATTCAAATTCTAAACTTTGGTGCTGTCAAGTTGCAGGTAAGGTGTTCTCATCCCCCACCAAAGGAGCATCACCATCCTGGAAAGCAGCGGGTGATATTGCTCAAAGGCAACTATTTCCCTTACAACTTTCAAATGATTTTCAAACAAATAGGTGAGTGGAGAGGAATCATCATATGAAAGAAACTCGCATAAGAAGTCCTCCTTGGAAGGCTCGGTAGGTGAAAGTTCCGGACCATCATCTATAGAACTTACTTGCTTGGCCAAGTCCTGAAAGCAAAAGGGGCCGAGACATGTGCTAGCTTATTTACGTGATATGTGTGCGTATAGTGGCCATTTCCACGTTCACACTATCAATCGTTGAACTTTATATGGTAAAGAGTCATAATTGCATAGAAATTGGTACCCCAAGATTATTCCCACTACCCCTATATATCCTCCAAACGAGCACGAAGTACATCATCACCAGCACTTAACTCATCGATCTCGGATTTGACATCCTTTGAAACCTGCCTCAAACCTTCCGTGAAGGTCTGTGCAGACCATTGCCGTGATGCCACCCTATCAGGCAACTTGGACGGGGCACTCATGTTGGGAAACACAAAACGCCTTTGACTGCTTTTTGAAGCCACACTGCTTTGGAAAACCTAAAAACTATCCAAGTCTAACCAAATGCAGGCATGAATTTGCCAATGGAAAGCAAACGACTGATTGATAAGTAGAAGAAAATCTTTTTGGACTTGCAATGATGCATGGTCCACGCGGCAAACCACGTATACTTTCAGGAAATTGATCGAATTAGTCTGGCTTTTCACAGACTATGGCTCAACTGGTCAAAGTTTGAGCCTTCGAACCCCATATGGATGCCACAGCTCCCCTTTTTCCAAACCCTAAAAAATGATGGTACAAACCTGGTTTTGCACCAGAAATTACGTACGGGAATTACGTATTTTTACGGGTAAATACGGGGTTCTTACGGCTACCTTACGGGTAGTACATTTACGGGTTGTGTGTTTTGGTTACATTTACGGGGTGATTACGGTTAAATACGGGATAATTACGGGTAAAATACGTAATTCTATCCATAACCCCATTGGAATCATAAAAAACAGCAAAAACATGCAAAAACATCATGTTTCCACCCCAAAGTCTTTACTAATTCCTAGAAACATATGATATTGAATTATAAATTCATCCAGGGAGGAGATTTGGAGGGAGCTGGAAGCATCACCCGGAAAAAGGGATCATAGCTTTGTAGTACTCTGGCAGTTTCAGGCACCTAGATCCCAGTAAATATTGGTTCACTTCTTTCAAATTAGCCTTGTCCCAACATTGGGACCAATCCATTTTTTGAAACATTGCCATCATGTGGCTGGTGGTTGCTGGCTCACCACTGCCACGGCTGGGAACCCCGCTCTTGTCGCTCACGAGGCGCTCTCGAAGTTGCACCAACTTCAATCCAAATCGATATGGATAGTGCCTGGGCTCAAACAGGTGGGCAGCAGTCTTGGTTTCACAAAGCAGGTTAAGGAACCCCCTTTGAAAATAACTCATACGATGTAAAATTTTCAGACTTCTTTGTAAACACTCAGGGATACCACTGTCTTTTGAAACCAATGGGAATCCATTTGCATCCTAAACCCAATCCAGTAAGTGGTAAATATCCTACTTCCACCCTTCAAAATTCTGTTCTGACTATCCAAGGGGTCAAGAGGTATAAATATATATTCAGTTGATGCCTAGGGCCTAGGGTTATTGCCAAGAACCCCCTACAAGTTGTTCAAATTTGTACCTTTCGGGTTAGCTGTACAGGCCAGCAGGTTCGCCCCAGAGAAAAAGAAATTGGTGGCCCAATTGAAGAATTATATGTGCAAGGGCCCAGGTAGTACACATTGGGATTAGTTGTGAGGCTCTATGTCTATGTTTGCTGCAGGTTCTTCGGATTTCTTGTGAATAGCAACCAATAAATACTTGCCAACCGTACCTTCTTCGAGTGGTGGGGTTGCAATGTCATTTGAGAAGCTCTATACCTTCTTTTCTTGGATTGGGGAGCAAGCAAGGCCATAGAATTAAAGGGCATGTTGCGCAAACCCTGGAAATGTCGATATTTGTCCATACTTTGCAGTCATCCCCAAGGAGAATAAAAAAGTGGATTCCAACAAAGAATTTAAATTTGTCCTAGGTAAGCCAATGTTGGATTCAACCGTTTACGGGGTATTACGGTATTGCATTGTCATTTTCCATTTTGGGGGTCACAAATTTCCAAAAGCATACATAACAATGCTGTCCCTTAAGAGGCTCCATTTTGGGATTGATTGGGCCGCCCCCCCAGAGGCTTCCAGTTGGGAAGCAGCGTCAAGAAAGCTAATCCACCAAGCACCGGAACATGCAACCTAGTGGCTCGGTGCCCTTCAAATGCTTGGTGCCAACAAAACGCCGCACCCCTTTGGAATCCACGTAGGTACGGCATGGTTTCTTGTCTTCATTAATTTCCTTTCTCCACCCGACCAAGCGGCCCAATGATAACTCACTAACCCAAGGTGAATTTGAAAACATCACATGCCTCTTTGGGCTATCACCACCGTAGTGGCGCATCCACCAGCAAGATTCGAAAACCTCAGAGGGCATAGCATTGAATGGCCCTTATAAGATGACAAAGCATATAAATGAAGTTATTTATGTGAGGGTGTTTTCAGTGAATGCCTAAAAAATCAAAAGAATATTCCCTCAACCACATGCTGTCTAGGATCCCTCATTTGGTAAGAGAGGAACCGAAACCGACCATACCATCTAAGGAGACTTTGGTATGGCTGCTCCAACAGCCATGTCCCTCCAACCGCTGTCACCAGAAGGCAAAGGCAAATGGTCCTGGCAGCCAGTGGATGAGAAGATAGAAGGGAACATATATATGCTTTAAACTTAATCCCTTTACACTTTTTTAATGAACTTTCATATCTGGTACAACGGGTTGTTTATTGTTCGTAAGTGTTTATTTCAAAGGAACCTATACTTTATACCAGTGACCGTGTAACCAACAAGAACAAAAATATGGTGCAGCTCAGATAGACCAATTTTGGCAGTCCTTGCAGCCATACAATTGGCAGTGAATACCGACTTTTTTGAAGAGTCTCCATCTGGACAACATGGCTGACGCATAGATGTTCCTTGATTAACCCTGGACCAGCTTGAGCATTTCATACCCAGTAGGACCAGCAGGTCATCTGAATCACCTCGTAATATTGTAGCCACACATACCCTCAGTCACCGGACATCCATTTGAAAGTTCGTTTAACTGCTGAAAGAAACTCAGTACGATGTGTTGCCCCAAAATCTTGAACTTATATGTGGGTATGTTTTAAAATGGCGCGCCCTTTTTGGTTCCAGAAATGTCCCTTTAAAATATCGAAAAGGGCGCGCCCTTTTTGGTTCCAGAAATTAATATATCAAAAAGGGCGCCTCATTTTGAAACATCCCCACACACAAAGAAAACTAAAAGATATAAATACTTGAAATCAACTGAGGTCGTTTCGCAAAGCCGGCTGGAGTAAGAATATCATAGTAATTGTTCCCACTTCCTCGGGTGCCCTCTGGTTCTGTGAAGAAATTTATGTCCAGCTTGGCCGAAGGATAACCAGCCATTTTGTGGGCGCGTGTTGCTTCAGCCCGCCCTGCAAAGAATTCTATCCACTTGAGATCCTGACAGGTGGCATCGGTGCGAAGGACCACAAGGACCAAAAACACCAGACAAAATGAAGGCCAGGGGGAACCTTAGCATGTTGTGATGTGTTGAATGATTGGGATATATTGATACATGATTTATATAAGTTCAAAAAGAAAACAAGTAAGTGGGAAATCTTGGAATGACTCAGATGGGTCTTCAAACCTGATTTTGGGATCAAATGTTGAAAGGAGGTGGCAGTTGTTGTGCCTCTGAAATTCTTCCTTCAGTAGTGCAAGCGACGAGCAACACCGTGAGCACAAAGTCCTTTGGGGCATATCAATGCATATCAGGGTTTGTATCTTTCAATCATGGGGAGCTTCAAATGAGAGAATGGAATCAACCACCAATGTCTCAGGGGCTGGCAGGGGGTGCTTGAAGTGCACACAGCCCACAGATCACCGATGCCAATGTTTTGGCCATGGCTGGAAAAGAGGGATGACAAGGCTAAGGTTTAAATCCTGTACCATGATAAATATGTATGGACATTGGCACTGCCCTCAAATCAGCTAAGTGGAAAGCAGTTATATGCATAACATTTCATACTGAAATCACGCGAGACTTGTTGCATCCCTTGAACCGACTGTTCAGTTCAGTCACTATAAGACAAGATAGAGCCACGGTGTTCAAATTTTGGGTCCCACTGCTTAGAAAACAACGCAGGGCAAATCTCTAAAACGCGCAATTGGGCCAGGCTGACAGGACGATCTTTTGAGAAGACCTCGTTTGGCAGCCCAGCACCTCCCTTGGACCTTGACAATGGGCAAATGTGGTCATCGCTTCCAACCTCAGCAGGGCCACCCTTTGATGGAATACCGGGTGCCAAATTCATATCAGGAAGGGATGGAAGGTATGGGTATTGAAATCGTTCTTCTTTGCTCACATGATATGAGAATAGCCGGGAATTCCATTGAACAGAGTCTCATCTTACTTGCAGGTATCACCAGAGAATCCACATCACTCGATTTATTCTTGGGTTATAAATGTGCGTTGTCACAACTATGGAGGGTAAAATGAATCTTGTCATGGCAGTCAGCAGTTTTTCTTGGCACACGGATGTCGACTGCATGGTCCACAGCACACTCCTTTAGTGTACTGTTCACGCTTGATAGCCAACCTAACCATGCACAAGCTTTCAGCCATACCACATGATATTTAATGTAATTTCGAATGGTGTGGTGCCTTCCAACTCTTGAACCTAAGTTTGCCCCTTCAAGCGAAATCTAATGCGAGACTGGCCTATTGAAGCAAGAACAATTTTTGAGAACCATTGGGAATCTATATTATAGTCTATAAGTATAAGTGTTAATATATGATGTTAATATTATCAGAAGACTATATTGTTAATTGGTGTTGGTGGCAATAATTTGAAGGGATACATTTGGGCCACCCAGTCTCACATAGCAGCTTGATACCCCGTGCAGCAACAAAGCTGCCTCAGGAAGTTTGAGTGGGGATGCACCGAATGAATTTACTGTTCAGACTTCAGACTAGAGATTTTCTCAGCTGATAAAATTCTCCCAGGAAGCAGCAAAATCGGTAATCACTACCTGAGCCGTACGAATCACAGCATCGGTGTAGGTGGTAACGGAGTCCGCCCAGGGATTGCATTCTTCTTGCTGATCAAACCATTCGGCCTGAGACAATCTTGAAGGGATCTTGTGTAAAATGATGATCGAATCATATATACCTGGGATACACCTTATTGTCTTGGATTTTGTGTAAAACGATGATCATATATACCTGGACAAAAAACATATATAGTCAAACTCTCATTCAATCATGCGTGCTTTTTTGTAAGTATCAGACGGCTTTGATGGCACAGCGCATGGCCAGCCCAATGTTCAACACATCCTTCATGGGGAAGCTGAAGTGAGCGAACTCTTTGTTCTTCTTGCCATTATTGGGGAACTTGCCTTTGGCAACTAATCCCACCGTAGGCCTGGCCCTGTGCCAATATGGGGAAACAAAGCACTTGTTGAAGGTAGGCAAAGATGGGAAATCCTCTGCTGTCAGCTTATCCTTGCTGCTTTTCCATTGGTGAGTCAACTCCCCCAACATTCCGTGCTTCAAACCATCCAAGATTTTCCCTTCGACCGGGGGCTTGCGGCATACCCGCTTCTTGCTGGCAGGTCCACTTGGCTTTTCGACCTTGGTGCTGCTGCGTTTCAGGACCGCTGGTTCGGGAGACTTGTTGCCGGCAGCTTCCTTCTTAGATTTTTTAGCTCTGGGTTTCTTGCATGCCGGGGGATTGACAGCTTTGTCACCCTTCTGTTCCATGAGGAGGGCTCGTTTCTTTGAAACCTTGACAGTCACCTCCTTTGCCTTTGCAGAACCCGTTTTCTTTGTGGACTTCTTCGCCTTGTTCTTGAGTGTCTTGTTTTTCTTAACCTTCTTTGTAGCCTTTGCTTTTCTTGATCTTTTGGGATTGGTTGGCAGGTATGCTGGGTCACTTGCATCCCCACGTTTCTTCCTTTCCTTTTTTTCTGGCACCCCTACATTGGATGGCTCGTCCCCACCCTCCACCTCCATCTCCTTTGCTGGCACCCCTGGCTTCGGCTTGGATGCTTTGCTGGCAGCACCCTTCCTCCCACGTCCTCGACCTCTACCCCTTCCTCTGCCCTTACCTTTCCCATCTTCATCCCGGCCCTTGGCACTGGCACGCATGTCGAGCTGGCTGCGTCGCTCAAGGACCTCAGAGTAACTTTGAGCTGGCAAGGAAAACTTGACACAATAGAGGGCCACAGCCATATATGTAATTTTAATATATAAAACAAGAGTAGAACAAACACAGTGACATGGCACAACAAATCACGGAAACATCCGCACAACACATATACCCTGTTTCTTTTTTTGAACATAAAAAGAAAATGATACTGGATGTCTCCGGAAAACTTCAGGCTTGGATTCAAATGCCTTTGCGGCTAGGGCTTCTATGTCGTCACCCCCAGGCTGATTGGAGTCACGGGTATCATCGGCTGAGTCAATCTTGGGAGAATCGGTACTGGGAACAGTGGGGGCATGTGGCATGACCGCAGGATCCTCGGCTGAAACAGTAGTAAGGTGATTGGAAAGATCATCACCATCCCCTGAATCTCATGAACCACCATCCCCACCACAAGGGCTTGATGCCATTGCAAGACCAACCGGGACATTCAAGGTATGAGGCAAGGTCTCCATGTTGTCGTCGCCAAAGGGAAGGGTACCCTCCATCACCATCACCGGGCCTTCAGAGACAAGTTGTGACTGGAAGGGGGGCCATGTCATCATCATGACATCAGGCTGAACAAGTCGGGTAAACGTGCGAGTGGGAAGGGTTTGCAAATCTGGGGTAACAACAATAATATAGACCAAGCGTTTCTTTTTTGAAAACAATTTTCCATCATGTCATGTCCACCTATCACATTTTTTGAAACGTCCCCTCCCCCAACTTTCTGCCTTCTGAAGCAGCAGCTTGGACAGATAGCTTAGAGCTCTGACGCCTCCAGCCAGGCATTGCCCCCATCGGTGAAACCAACCATGGACAACATGAAAGAAAACCAAACAGATAGAATTGCTGAAAGTAAGTTGGATTCCGACAAGCAAAGCAATCCTGACCCAACTGCATGTTTAAGCTCAACAGGCAAACAAGGAACGTTATACATTTTGTGGGAAACCATGCTGAGGAGAAAGTGAAACATATGCATATTTCATTCCACAAGGAACAGTTGAAAACCCAAAGTCCTCAACTGGTACACTAGTTGATTTGTTTGTGATGTGGTGTGGGAAGCGTTGCCCAAAACCATGTTATCATTGCCCGAAGCCTGAGAAGCTCAGATTGAATGCGTTCAATCTCCGCAAGTAGATCATCTTTGGAACGAGGCAGCGGAGGTGATGCACCTAAGGATTCGGGAAAAAAAACTCAAAAACAAAGTGCACGCCTTTGATTGCAACATGTAAGGTATAGTTTTTTTGCATGATGAACTGAGAATACATTAAGAACACTTGGAAACTATGAAGCTATAGTGAAATTAATTGGACAAGAAACTGCTTGGCATCTCGCCATCAGAATCGGAATGCAGCTCAACAACAGCCAATCGACGCAAAGGACGAGCACTGTCCAAAACTCGAGGGTCTGGGCCAGACGGACCTTCACCAGGAAAATCTGAGGCACAAGGTTCAGCGGAATCTGCCAGGCTGGCAGGACAAGGAGCAAAGATAGGGGTGTCAGCTAGGATCATCCTTTCACTTTCCACAGGTGGATGTGCGGCCTCTGGGCCCTCTCCAACTGTCTCGTTTTCCTCCCCCAAAACACGTGGCTCCTCAGGTGAATCTGGCTCAACATGAACCTCAACTGGGTTTCGGCCCAACCCGTCCTCCCCTTCTCCTGAAACCAAAGTGGAAACAGGGGCACTGGTTTGGCTCTCATCACCTTCATCTCCAAGTTCGTCGACACAAAGGTCCTCCATGGCATCGTGGAATGGAAACTGTTCAAAATAGTTCATACAAATTTGACATGAAAAACTCATGCAAAGCTCACATAGATAGTTTCAAAACAAACCCCATGGTGCAGTTCACTTAGCTGCTGCCCCGTGCAAACCCATCTATGTTCCTCTTCTGTTTCCTCTTCCTCCTCTTCCTCGCCCTCATTCTCAACCTCCACCTCAAGACCATCACCACGAAGGGATCGCAGGTGATCTACCTGCTCCTGCCCAGGACGGCTGTTCAAAGTCAAATTATACTATATAGTTCTGCTGTTTATGGGGTAGATAGTAGATATCATGAATGTGGCAAAACAATGGGGCAAAAAAAACAGGTTGCCTGCAACTCCGGGAAATAGATCACGATCAGGTCTTGGAAATTGAAGTCCTTAAAGCACAGTCAGCGAGGAAAGACCGCAACCCATTGGAAGGGGAAATGTTTCACAAAAGAAAGCAGAAAGCTAAACATACACATGTAAACCGCCGGATTGGGTTAAAACCTTTGTTAGTACCTCTTGGCTGAACCATGTGTCCATACTTACTTCTCCACGTCGTCCTTTGCGCTTAATGAAACCACATGCGCTTTTGATGCCCCAACTTTCCCGGTAGAGCTGTTCATCAGCACACTTAAGGTTTCGCATTGCATAGAAGTGTTTCAGCTCCTTCTGCAACTGGCCGATCTCTGGGAGTCTGAGCGTCCTGGGCTAGCATAACTTGCCAATACAAAATGTTAGGATTCTTTGGGGCCTTTTAGTTTATGCACTAGAAATCTGAAAACAACAATGTGTTGTTAAGATGCTAGGGTTCCCCTTGGTGATTTCAAGTGCAGGGCGAAAGATATCATGATGAAGTGATACGGACAACACTGTTGCTTTGAAGACACCAGTTTCCCCACAATTCAAGAGACCCTGGTCTTCCCGGATGCGGGCCCGGACTGCCGTGCTCTCGTCCCAAGCTGCTGCTAAGCCATCCAACTTCTCTACAGCTTTGCGAGGCATAGCAGGCTTTAGGTCAGGTCCTGACCACCTGTGAAACTGAGCCCAAATGGTTCTGGAAGGAAATGTTCTAGTTTCAAGCTGCACTGATTTTGTGGTTTTCTTTTGGGTGCCCCATTCTGTGCAGGACACTATTCAAATGAGTTGCTGCTGACCGATGACTTTGATTCATGCTGGCGACACTGAGAAAAGACAACCGGGGATCCCGGCTGATGAAGAGATTTGGAGGGATGGCAGCAGGCAACACAGGGCGCATGAAGAGAGGATGGATGAATAGAAAACATACATGCTTGTATGAAAACATATATATGCATGTATGCTATGATGCTGAAGCACTTGTGTTTAAGCGCCTTCCAATCAATAAGATCATATAAGATCATATGCATAAGAACGTATATAAGATCAAAAAAGGTCATACAGGATCATAAAAGATTTAAGGACGATATGTAAGTCATATAAGATCATAAGATATAATAAAAGATCGTAAAAACATGATATAGAATCTAAAGATCACAAAATTTTAAATGAGATCATATCATCCTGCCAGTCTTGGACATTCACAGGCCAGCTTGAACCGTTTCCTGGGTCCTGGGCGGCGAGTCTGAAGAACAAACAGGGTTTAAGTTCAAAGTCAGGTTTTTACCCACAAA